>SJJU01011106.1:0-14212 GCA_012932125.1 Conopomorpha cramerella
CGGCCTGGTCTGCAGGCTGCCGTCGGCCTGGTCCACGCCTGCCATCGACATGGTATGCGCCTGCCGTCGGTGTGGTCTACTGCCTGCCGTCGGCCTGGTCTGCAGTCTGCCGTCGGCCTGGTCTGCAGGCTGCCGTCAGCCTGGTCTGCAGGCTGCCGTCGGCCTGGTCTGTGCCTGCCATCGACATAGTCTGCGCCTGCCGGTTTCCTGGTCTGCTGCCTGCGTCGTCTACGAACTGCGCCTGTCAGCCTGTTCCTGGCTGGTAAACTACCTGACATCGGTCTGGTCTGCTGCCTGCCGTCGGCTTGGTACACCACCCAACAACGGCCTGGTATGCTGCCCGCCGTCGGCCTGGTCTGCTGCCTGCCGTCGGCCTGGTTTGCTACCCGTCGTTGGCATGATCTGCTGCCTGCCGTCGGCCTTGTCTGCGCCCTGCCAAAGGCCGCCTACGGTATGTCTGTTTCGCAGGCTGTCTGCGGAGTCATAGGCGAAGAGGACCAGCGATTGTTCTACATCCGGCGCGCCTGCGCTACTTCAACCATACAATCTCTGGGCAGGTAAACCAATAAGTAAGGAAAACAAAGTACAGCTTATCTATCTGTGTTTACGTTGGTATTTGAACGAATTTGTTGTTACGGAGTTTTTTTGGAAACTTAACTGAGTGACGAGTTTCGCAAAGCGACCTATTAATTTGTGTTGCACAAGATGCACATGCTGAACAGGACCACTGCTTGGAGAAAACAAACTGCTGATTAATGCAAAATGCCCTAATATTTATGATTGATGAAAAAGGAGCGATAATGGTAAAAGTACCTACCTATTCTAACGCATGAACAATGATGTCGAACAAAATAAACACATCTTAAAGAATATTATGATAAGAAGTCACAAACACAAAAAGGTACCACAAACTGACAATGTCGATATTTTTTATCTGCATGTACCACTCACCTACTACTACTGTGTAGTGTGTAATATAGATATTGTTCTCAGGGCCACGTAACGTATGTTGTTTCAGATATTTCATGGGTATGTAACTTAGTAAAGTTATCCTACTATCTGCATTGTGTAACAACTGTACATCATTGTAAATTTATTTCTCTTTGTAGTCTCAACTGCAACTTGGTTCGTGGTTTTATGTGTATTTTTATATTGCAATATTTTCTGGTGTGTTGTTGTTAAATAGGTGTTGGCTGCTCTAAACTGAATGAACGTTGGTTTTTTACTGTGTTATGCTGCGATAGTTTGTCAGAATTGTTTTATTGCATAGCACTTTTCTATGCCGTTGTCTGCAACTGTACCCAAGCAAAACATAAAAACAATTCGAATGTATATGCAACCTATATGCCATGCATCGTAGCGAATATTATCAATTGAATTGTAAAACCGATCACCAACTAACACGACTAATTCGAAGAACTACTTTATTGGTAAGAAGTTTTGATAAAATATGCACCTAGTTATCTACCTTTCCTTACTGGTTTCGTAGTTATGAATGCGTTTGGGGCATTTGACTCGATTTTGCAATCAGCTTCTGTACTTTACTGTACTGTACTGAATTTCTGAGCTTCTGTACCCTATGTATTTAATTTCTGGTAACCCATTTGATGTATGTGTTTAGATTAGGATATCACTATATTTAATTGTTCTCAGGTTGCAAGACACTAATACATTGTTACAGGTGATCTGCCAGGTACTTTATCGTTTAGTCATAGCGATATTACCGTACTTGTTAATAATGTATAGTTTTTAGTACCTACCTACATATCTATACTTATTGCCCGCTTAGTGAAACTACATGCGTAGTTTTTTATGGCGTTTTTCTTTGTGTCTGCACTGTATTTTTAGATGCTGCTAATCTGTAAATTGGATTGCTGTTTCCTACAACATAGCTATCACTTGCGAATACTACTTACTAAAGATTGTCATAATACAGAAATTGTTGTGGTAAAATAACATACAAATTCTAAAAACGAACCTACAGGAGATATCTACATGAGGAAAAAATGGAATGCATAAATAATACTTACGTACCTGCTTATCTACAAAGATACCAACATTCATACCTACATAAATCTAGGAAAAAAAATACACTACCACTGCCTACAACAAATCTAAAGAGAAAGATAACCATGGATGTTTTCAGGTACTTACTCTATAATGCCTTTATAGGTATACTAAATGGTAATGGTGTATTATAATTCTTGCACATCTAGTTGTATATCTAACGGTAACTGTGTATGCTAGTGAATGCATGTGTTTGGTTATGACGTCGTTGTTTGTGCTCGACAACAAATTGTCCACAGATATTTCCAAATATAAAACAAAATAACCAAATGAATATCAATGAAAAGGAAATGGCAATTCTCTCATAAAAGCCATATAAAACATGAACACAAACAAAAGTTAAACAATGAATGAAAACCAAATGCATCAAATCAAACAATCAAATATGGAAAACAGTCAAACGAAACGAAAGGTATCGGGATTAGGTGAACTATAGAGCTACAAATGAATTCTTCATTAAATAACGTCGAGCCTCAATCTATAGCAACGTGCATCACTCTATAGCTACGTGCAACAATCTATAGCTTCGAGCAACAATCTATAGCTACGTGCCACAAACTTCAAATATAGTAATAGAAGAAAGAAGCTAGTGCTTTATTTTTCAGATATGCATCTAAGCATAAAAAATACTAAATACTACTACCTAATACATATCTACTAGTATCTACCTGCCAAATGAAACAAATAATCTGAAAATAAAACGGAAATTTAACGAACTAATGTCTGTAGGAGGCAAAAATAAATTATAAACTCCAACTACCTACCTACTTAAAAATGAAAAGGAATAGTAGGACTTCACCTAATACTGACGTTTTGGTAAGTTAATTTCTTTAAGTTGCAGAACTTTCAGTTGACCTCGTAAACAATCAAAAATGATCATATAAATATACTAAAGCGAAATTAAGAATACCATGGATAATAAAACCATTTGGAAAATATTTATAAAGGAAGGTATACTGACTATGTGGATCACAAAACAAAAACAAATAACTAGTTATGATAACTAGGTACTACCTAAAGCAAGGATGAACTGGTAAACTAGATGATTGAATAAAAACTCTGAAAATTGATGGTCTTAAAGGTAAAAAAGAAACCACTTCTTACAGGCATCCCCAATAAATCTAGGTTCCTACTCTTATCATAAGTTTGTTACTAAACCTCTTTGTAATCAACAACAACCAATCTTATTGGAGAAGACAACTGTACCTATGCATATGCTATAGTAAAACGTATGGATAAACGGAAATGCAACCCAGAATTTGATTTAGAAAAAATATTTTCTAATGCGCTGAGCAGCAAAACTATGTACCTATTATGTTGGCATATCTATGCAATGAACACAGGATGACTATGAACTAAGTTATATTAAGGTAAACTTCTCTTACTGTATTTAAAATGTACTCTAAGTTTGTCAAAAATAAAAAAGAGCAAAAAAAAAACTAATAAAGGCAACAAAAAAAAAGGTGTTGCAAAAAAAAATGAAAAAAGACAAGCCAATACGTTGCGAAAAAAAAGCCGCAATATAAAAAAAAACAAAAAAGAGAAAAAAAGCTCTAGATCTGGCAGGGCGAGGCGGAAAGAAGACTCAAAGCAAGCAAGAAGAAAGAAGACTCAAGACCCCGAGGGTGAGGCGGAAAGAAGACAGAAGACGATCAGGGCGAGGCGGAAAGAAGAAAGAAGACTCAAGACCCCGAGGGCGAGGCAGAAAGAAGACCACCAAGCCGAGACAGGAGGAAGAAAGAAGACTCAAGACCACCAAGGCGAGACAGGAGGAAGAAAGAAGACTCAAGACCACCAGAGCGAGGCAGGAAGAAGAAAGAAGACTCAATACTACCAGGGCGAGGCAGGAAGAAGAAAGAAGACTCAATACTACCAGGGCGAGACAGAAAGAAGACTCAAGACGATGAGGGCGAGGCGGAAAGAAGACTGGAGACCACCAGGGCAAGGCACGAAGAAGAAAGAAGACTCAAGACCACCAGGGCGAGGCACGAAGAAGAAAGAAGACTCAAGACTACCAGGGCGGAGCTGAAAGAAGAAACAATACTACCAGGGCGAGGCGGTAAGAAGACTCAAGACCACCAGGGCGAGGCGTAAAGAAGACTCAAGACCATCGGGGCGAGGCGGAAAGAAGAAAGAAGACTACCAGGGCGAGGCGGTAAGAAAGCTCAAGACCACCAGGGCGAGGCGTAAAGAAGAAAGAAGACTCAAGACCACCAGGGCGAGGCGTAAAGAAGAAAGAAGACTCAAGACCCCCAAGGCGAGGCGGAAAGAAGAAAGAAGACTCAAGACCCCGAGGGCGAGGCGGAAAGAAGAAAGAAGACTACCAGGGCGAGGCGTAAAGAAGAAAGAAGACTCAAGACCACCAGGACGAGGCGGAAAGAAAAAAGAAGACTCAAGACCACCAGGGCGAGGCGGAAAGAAGAAAGAAGACTCAAGACCCCGAGGGCGAGGCAGAAAGAAGAAAGAAGACTCAAGACCACCAGGGCGAGGCGGAAAGAAAAAAGAAGGTTCAAGACCACCAGGGCGAGGCGGAAAGAAGAAAGAAGACTCAAGACCCCGAGGGCGAGGCAGAAAGAAGAAAGAAGACTCAAGACCACCAGGGCGAGGCAGAAAGAAGAAAGAAGACTCAAGACCACCAGGGCGAGGCAGAAAGAAGAAAGAAGACTCAAGACCACCAGGGCGAGGCAGAAAGAAGAAAGAAGACTCAAGACCACCAGGGCGAGGCAGGAAGAAGAAAGAAGACTCAAGACCACCAGGGCGAGGCAGAAAGAAGAAAGAAGACTCAAGACCACCAGGGCGAGGCAGAAAGAAGAAAGAAGACTCAAGACCACCAGGGCGAGGCGGAAAGAAAAAAGAAGACTCAAGACCACCAGGGCGAGGCGGAAAGAAGAAAGAAGACTCAAGACCCCGAGGGCGAGGCGGAAAGAAGACTATCAGGGCGAGGCGGTAAGAAGGCTCAAGACCACCAGGGCGAGGCGGAAAGAAGAAAGAAGACTCAAGACCCCGAGGGCGGAGCGGAAAGAAGAAAGAAGACTACCAGGGCGAGGCGGTAAGAAAGCTCAAGACCACCAGGGCGAGGCGTAAAGAAGAAAGAAGACTCAAGACCACCAGGGCGAGGCGTAAAGAAGAAAGAAGACTCAAGACCCCCAAGGCGAGGCGGAAAGAAGAAAGAAGACTCAAGACCACCAGGGCGAGGCGCAAAGAAGAAAGAAGACTCAAGACCACCAGGGCGAGGCGGAAAGAAGACTCAAGACTATCAGGGCGAGGCGGAATGAAGACTCAAGACCAGCAGGGTGAGGCGGAAAGAAGACTCAAGACCACCAGGATGAGGCGGAGCAGGTGATAAAAAGGTACGTTTTATGTAATATTTACCTGACAAAGTAATCGAAATACTCATACATATCATTAGTACCTACAATACACGTACTGGTATATAACAAATGACTATTTTTACAGGTAAGAAGTATTCATAACCACAGATGGTAGTCGGTGAAGAACACAAAGAAGAAATACCAGAGTAACCCGGGAAAAGTAGAAAGAAGGCGCAAGCCAGCCAGTGCAAGGCGGAAAGAAGCAAGAAGACTCAAGACCACCAGAGCGAGGCAGGAAGAAGACTCAAGACCACCAAGGCGAGGCAAGAAGAAGAAGACTCAAGACAACCAGGACGAGGCGTAAAGAAGAAAGAAGACTCAAGACCACCAAGGCGAGGCGGAAAGAAGAAAGAAGACTCAAGACCACCAGGGCGAGGCGCAAAGAAAAAAGAAGACTCAAGACCACCAGGGCGAGGCGGAAAGAAGACTCAAGACTATCAGGGCGAGGCGGAATGAAGACTCAAGACCAGCAGGGTGAAGCGGAAAGAAGACTCAAGACCACCAGGATGAGGCGGAGCAGGTGATAAAAAGGTACGTTTTATGTAATATTTACCTGACAAAGTAATCGAAATACTCATACATATCATTAGTACCTACAATACACGTACTGGTATATAACAAATGACTATTTTTACAGGTAAGAAGTATTCATAACCACAGATGGTAGTCGGTGAAGTAGAAAGAAGGCGCAAGCCAGCCAGTGCAAGGCGGAAAGAAGCAAGAAGACTCAAGACCACCAGAGCGAGGCAGGAAGAAGACTCAAGACCACCAAGGCGAGGCAAGAAGAAGACTCAAGACAACCAGGGGGAGGCAGAAAGAAAACTCAAGACCACCAAGGTGAGGCGTAAAGAAGACTCAAGACCACTAGGGTGAGGCGGAAAGTAGAAGACCACCAGAGCGTGGAAGAAAGAAGACTCAAGACCACCAGGGCGAGGCAGATAGAAAACTCAAGACCACCAGGGCGAGGAGGAAGAAGAGAGAAGACTCGAGACCACCAAGGCGAGGATGGAAGAAGAAAGAAGACTCAAGACCACCAGGGCGAGGCAGATAGAAAACTCAAGACCACCAGGGCGAGGAGGAAGAAGAGAGAAGACTCGAGATCACCAAGGCGAGAATGGAAGAAGAAAGAAGACTCAAGACCACCAGGGCGAGGCAGGAAGAAGATTCAAGACCACCAAGGCGAGGCAGGAGGAAGAAAGGAAACTCAAGACCACCAGGGCGAGGCAGGAAGAAGACACCAAGGCGAGGCAGGAAGAAGAAAGAAGATTCGCAACAAGCTGGTGATAAAAAGGTACTTTTTTATAATATTAACTTGATATATTAATAGTAAATATAAATATTTTTATAGACAAACATTTGAATATAACAAAAACTATTTTTACAGGTAAGACATCCAGTAGAGAACAAACAGATTATAACCACAGATGTAATTATTACGGCCGGTGAAAGAGACGAACACGAAGAAGAAACAAAACCATCAAGCAGAGGGCGGAAAGGAGTAAGAAGACTCAAGAGCACCAGAGGGAGAACGGAAAGAAGAAAGAAGATTCATGTCCACCAGAGGGAGAGCAGAAAGAAAACCAAGAACACCGGGGGGATAGCCGAAAGAAGACTTAGGACCACGAGGGCCAGAGAGAAGACGCATGACTAGCAGGTAATAAAAAGGTATGGTTATGTCGTGATAATTCGAAAGAGTTATCGAAGATTCTTGGATAACAAAACTGTTTTTTTTTTTCAGGTATCGATGGTGTACATAGAACAATATTCAAGGCCACTAAGAACTACTTGTCCAGAAGAGAAAATACACAAGGCTACCGGGCAGTGTACCGAGAACATGACGGCGGTATACAAATTAATTAAGACGGCCGACCTCTCTTCCATAGCAGTGTTTAAAGGAAAATCCGATTCCACAAGTGCCAAAAGGTTAATGACACAACCCTAAACAAGTAATATTGACAAATCCGTACGTTCGCAAATAAAAAATCCGTACCTTCAAAACCTACTACGATCAATCAATTAATGGTTACATTACTTTTTTAACAGATCAGTTGATAGATGTCTTCGTACCAAAAAACGAAGCGCAATGCCAGGAGAATAATACAAACGACACAGAAGTACTAGACAGAGTACGACAAAGGATAAAAACGGAGAAGATAGTAAGTAGTGGAAAATGCATGCATATAAAGCAGGAAATAATAAAGCCAAAGCTCCAGAAACAAAGAGACATAAGCACAAAACTAAGAAATCAAAAAGAACGAATCGAAACGAAAAGTATTACATCAAATAAAGATACCGAATCAAAAAAAATAAGGCGGCAAAATAACGACATAGAATAGGTACACAGAAATAAGAACGAGTAGGAAGAGGCAGAAGCATAAAGACTAATAAAAACGAAAGCACAAAACTATGAAAACGGGCGTAATAAATAAAAAAAGATGGATACACAAAAAAGAAGCATAAAAGCAAAGAAGAACAAATACAAAGAAGCAAGAAGCACAAAAATAAAGAAGCAAGAAGCACAAAAATAGATAAGCAAAAAGCACAAAAATAAAGAACCAAGAAGCACATAAAGAAGCAAGAAGCACAAATACAAAGAAGCAAGAAGCACAAAAACAAAGAAGAATGAAGCACAAATACAAAGAAGTACGAAGCACAAATATAAAGAAGCAAGAAGCACAACAATAAAGAAGCAAGAAGCACATAAAGAAACAAGAAGCACATAAAGAAGCACGAAGCACATAAAGAAACAAGAAGCACATAAAGAAGCAAGAAGCACAAATATAAAGAAGCACAAAAACAAAGAACAATGGAGCACAAATTCAAAGATGAACGAAGCACAAATATAAAGAACCAAGAAGCACAAAAATAAAGAAGCAAGAAGCACAAAAATAAAGAACCAAGAAGCACATAAAGAAGCAAGAAGCACAAATACAAAGAAGCAAGAAGCACAAAAACAAAGAAGAATGAAGCATAAATACAAAGAAGTACGAAGCACAAATATAAAGAAGCAAGAAGCACAACAATAAAGAAGCAAGAAGCACAAAAATAGAGAAGCAAGAAGCACAAATATAAAGAAACACAAAAACAAAGAACAATGGAGCACAAATTCAAAGAAGAACGAAGCACAAATTCAAAGAAGAACGAAGCACAAATATAAAGAACCAAGAAGCACAAAAATAAAGAAGCCAGAAGCACAAACATAGAGAAGCAAGAAGCACAAAAATAAAGAAGCAAGAAGCACATAAAGAAGCAAGAAGCACAAATATAAAGAAGCACAAAAACAAAGAAGAATGAAGCACAAATACAAAGAAAAAAAAGCACAAATATAAAGAAGCACAACATCACGACGAGAAGCACAACATTTGAAAATCATGCATTATTTTCATATGGTGGGTATATGACTATTTCCTACAAATCCTACAACTTAAATAGAACTTCCGTGGACCATCAAGCTGGTGTAACGATGAACTCGTGATATGGAGTTACTTACATCTTTATAGTAAAATCTGTGCTCATGATAGAATTACTGAAATAGATCTAAATCTAACGCCAAAAGCCGCCGTAGCCTAACTGTATAGTTGTCTGATTTGATACCAAGAGTTCCCATTATTATTCCTGCATCTGGACGAGAACCAATGGTATTTTTAGTACGTATGTATCTATGTTTACACCGCACTCGGAACGCAACGGAAAAAGGGAACATCGTGAAAAAACTCGCAGACATAAAGGTCTATCGATTATAAGGGCACAGAGCTCACCAATCACCTTTCGGTTGGGTTCACTGCAATAATATTTATTGAATTACTTTTTTCTTATTTCACAGGTGTACGGGCAGCTGACACGGGACCGGAAATAATGCAGCGGGTACAATCCGACGACGATCAACTTGATTAATGTTTAACTATGGAAAATAAAAACTTTTTTTTAAATAACTTGTTTTTATTGATTACTAGCGGCACGCCTCGGCTTCGCACGAATGATACTAAGTGTATCTGTACTATATTATGCATGTAACATACATATAAACCTTCCTCTGGAATCAGTCTATCTATTAAAAGAAACTGCATCGGTCACCAAATCACATTTTATGTCTGTAGGTAGAATTGTATTTGTCCGTCAAATTAAAAACTCGAGTATGTCAGATTTGGTCGAAAATACATTTGTCCTTAATAGTTAGCTAGTAATGGGGAATTTTCTTAGATAGATCGGTTGCACTACTCACTTTTGTAAGCTAGGCATTGGTCCGTAGTCCACTCCTGTTCCTCCTCCTCTGGACTACTTATTACTTACAATACATCTAGATGCATTGTTTACTCTTCGTACGACAACAATGGGGAATTTTCATGGACGTTTTTCTGACAGATTTTCGGGCATAGAACTGTCATTACTGTCAAACTTTGTTTGAAAAGTGACCAATGGCTAGCTTGCAAAAGTGACTAGTGCAACCGGGTAGGTACTCGCTAGTTCTCTAATTTAAAGGTGTGTAAAGGCTATTTCAGAAAGACTATCTGTGCAATTGATAAGAGACCAGCCTGCATTAAATAATTCATCTTCTCAGATCAAAAACAACCAGTTTCTCAGACTCTCAGACCAAAAATAAGTCGCTCATTTAATGCAACTACGCGATATTTTACAATATTTTGTTATTGTGAAAATAATCCTTAGTAATAGTAATAAGATTGTTATTTCAACCGTGTCACATTTTGGGATATCGCGTTGTTGCATTAAATGAGCGCTGTGTAGTCCGTACTACACTCTACGACAACTTCATCATTTGGCACGTAGGTAAAAAAATCATCACATGTCATCCCAGAGACAACTATAATTGTAAAACAATAAACCCAACGTAATAAGTGTGAGCCCCTCGCCCTAACAAATAAGTGCATTGGAAATAAATACAATAATCATTTATTTATACCAACAGAACAACTTGTAGGTAACTTAATCAATAGCAACTAATAACAACAAATCACGCTGAAATGAACCAGAATCCCGAACAGGAACCACAAACGATAAAAAATCCAACTTTATGTTATTTGCAATTCAATGGGGAATTTTCATGGCCCTTGGTTATCATAGTTAAGACAGGTTCATTAATTAGTTTCTCTTGTTAACAAATAATCTCTCCTAAACTAATCTCTTCTTGTCTTGAGTTTCCTATGATTTAAAAATACCCTACTCGCTCATTGTAAAGTACTGGAACATTACACATTAACATATTTCCTACTTACTGCATTTTATTCAAATCTTTTCATTCTACTTGGATATTTTGCACAGAACTAGAGAAATACGACCAAACAATGCCCTTAGACCGCGAAGGGCACCTACTTACCAGGCAATATCAAGTATCAACTAACATTAGCTAGCTTCAACTGCCTTCACTGTACAACTGGCCACAAAATAATACTAGGTAATCTTGAAGTATTACTACCGTTTAGTCTAAGTCTGCTGTTTCTTCAGACCCTAGCAAGTGAAATGCAGTAACTGTATGTAATCAACACACTAAATTTACATGTTGATTCATTAGATAATCTACAAATGCAAAAAAAATTAATGTGGAGTTACATTATACATACATTATTAAATAAAGCGCTACTAATTTTCTAGTAAGTCTTCATCCGACATCTCCTGCGGCTGCATCCCTGATTTCTTCTGTCAACAGCCTCTGTATCTCGCAATAAACCTTTTCGATCATCTGCAGTCTTGGTTTCGTGTACTGCAAGTAAGAGATAATAAGGTTGACAACCAAATTTTGATATTTTTTTTAATACTAGAGGACAAATCCATAAGGGGTCTCATTATGATAATATTCCAGAGTAATCGAGGGCAAGATCCGAAAATGTTGGTGAATGGTGAATCAGGCGTTGTTTAACTTATACATTAAGGCATCTCTTTAACTTTTTTTCCTCATTTCATAGATCCTAATTACTAAATCAATGTCACCAATCAAAACTGATTTTCGTGCACAACACCTTATTTATGGACAGATTTTGATGATTCTTATTTTATTGTAAAGTAGATTTATGCCATGTGTGGTCCTGATAAGGAAAGCAAGACATGATTTAATGGTATCCCAGAGAAATTGAGGTCACCAGTGAAAATCTGGCACCAATTATACAGTTTGTTGGAGTGCAGCTAGAGTTAAAGATAATTTACCTACTGTGGTACTTGTGATAGATGTAAGACAGTTACCTTAAAGAGAGGTACAAGTTTAATCCTCTCAGAAGATTGCTCAGAGTCTTCCAACGGCTTCACTAACACTGTCAGAAAGTACAGTACTCTATTCTGAAATAAAGAAATAGTAATATTATTCATTGACCTAAAATTTGCTTTTAATTGTGGACTAGTAAACACCAGCAAAACTAGTTATTGTCCAGTGAACTGTTCCTCCTTTACTTCCTTTTCACATGAACCTGTTCTTTTTTTATCCCAATCCCATCATCATCAAACTGCAATATGACGTCCACTGCTGGACAAGGGTCTCAAATAATGGGGAAATGCAAATAATCGCCATGCTTAGCAGGTGGGTTGGCAATTGCAGCGGTGTTATATTAACTCTGAGAGTGCTGCTGCCCGCCCTGGAAGGTTCCCCCAGTCACTTCTTACAAAATTGTATGAAAGTAACAACTGAGGTACATATACATAATGTATGTTTTTTAAACCAGGCATAAGTTATGTTCAAAAGATTGCTTACCATTTTGATGACTTCATTGATAATTACATCTTCAATGCTATTCCAGGGAATGAAGCTGCTTTCACCCCCACACACATATTTAATTGAGCTCTGTATTCCAACTGTTGGTATGAAAGTTACACTCTCTGAAAAAAAAAAAAAACAAGATTCAATCACCATACACATTAGATGTACAACCTAGGATTCTCAGATAGGACTCCTACAGGCTTTTTGAAATAGCTGGCTTATCAATACTTTAAAAACATTTGGCAGTTTATCTACGAAAAGATTGATAACCAAGTCAAATCAAAAAACTATAGATACCTGTTAAAGAAATTACACACTAAACTAACTAATCAATAGAAACTTTACAGAAATGTCTATACCCACAATTGTCCTAGGCTATTCATTGTTAGATTTTTAGCAAGCAATTTTAACAAGAGAAGCCGGGCCACTGGTTCAATAACATTTATTGTAAGACATCAATAATTCACTCACCTGATTGCACAGTGTGCGTCACCCAAAAGAATATCAAAAATGATAAAACAATTAAAATTACAACTAAGGCAGTCAAGCTTATGCGAATGTAAATCAAAGATATGATATTAAAAATAACAGCAAGAAATAGATATATTTTCGGCCAAGGAGTGGTTCTTTTTTCTCTCCTCTTGTAAGTGATAGTAAATGTCCTGGATTTAGGCTTATCTCTTTTGCCCTCTGTGTTTAACTGTAGCCAGACACCATTCACATTGTCGTGTTCAAATTTCTCTAACATTTTAAATGTTATTCAGTCAAAAATGTAACAAAAACAGTTTTAAGTTTTATAGAAATTGTTTGTTGCAGTTTTTGCCACTTGACGTTTGTTTTATGAGACAAGTTGACGTCACTGTCAGATATGTCAGATCAGCGATTTTTTTTTTCATCACAATGTACAACCGTTTGGCCACTATCCTGTCTGAGTTTTTTACTCACCTTTGTTTCTTATTTCTTGAGCCATTTTCAATTTGTAAAATAATCTTCATAGAGAAAAGGACACAATACGTAATGAATACGACTGATAGTCTTTAATTTTTTACTTTACAAACATATCACTAGTGACATCTAGTGATGAGAAGCAGAACGTAAAATGTTTCATAGATGAATATACAAGCGCCTTAACTTTCGCGCCTGTTACCTTGACGACTCGTTTCCAAAATACGAGCCAAATACAAACAAATATTTACCCATATTGATGGAGTGAATTTAGCTACGTATACAGTATTGAAGAACATAGAACTAGAAAAAAACAGTTTAACAAACCAGAAATGACTTACAACGATAACAGTTCTTGGGTGTTCGATTCGCTTGTAGGGTTCCTGCATGGACCAATATGGAATATACCTTTACAAACATTTATTGAAGAAAAGTCCTTGAGTAAGTAAAGACGATTATGAAATATTATTATGCAGTGTTTGGCTGCATAGTTGGGTATGTAGCTACTGTACTTTACGACAGTGAAATTAAAGCTAGGTAATTTCACATGGGGATGGTGACTAGATAGGTAAGTACCTACATAGCTACAAAAGCGTAGGTACCTATTTTTTTATAATCGATATCATGATGCGACTAAATTTTAACTCTCTTGATTGAGTCAACTTCAATTAGGTAGGCAGGTCCCTTCCAACCCTGGACCAACAGGAATTGAAAGTTAATTTCCACGGGTAATATGATTCCCCGTGGATCCACTACTTACCAAGGAAAAATCCTTAGTCAGTTCACGGGTCGGAAGGTTTTCAACAAATGTACCTTATCAGCTGTGTGTGAATTTATTAAGGGTAAAATTATTGACTGGTAGGCACTTACATATCATTGGAGAACGCGATAAACTTAATTGAAATAACCTTTTATAAATAATGATAAATAAATAATAATAGGAGTATTTGGAATTCTCTTAAGATTTTGGACACTTTATTACAATCGGACATCTGAATTGATGAGTTTTTTTTTGTTTTTTTTTATCACTATGTAGAAGCGTTTGACCACCATCCTGCCTGATGTTAAGAAGCGATGTGGTCTACGATGGAGCACACTTGTTCATTAGGTACCTATTCACCCGCGACTT
>SJJU01011107.1:0-14714 GCA_012932125.1 Conopomorpha cramerella
ATATGATTCAATCAAAATATATTTTGATTATCCCTAAGGAGTAACAGTGGTGACACACCGCGTGTTAAAGGATCTCCGAGAAATGGTCTAGAAATTCCGGGTCTACGTATAATTAATTAACACAACGCATGCTAAATATAACACAATATAGTTCAACTGGGTATATAGGCGAACTTATATACTGAACCTATATATATTGAGTTATAATGTCTGTGCGCGTTTCATTAAAAAAATAACATGTAAAAATATCTCGCGTAAACGAGTAATTAGAAAAACTTTTTAAAAGACAATCAAATAGCGAGAAATAAAGTCATAAAGTATTGTTGTCTTGTATACAATATTACTACATTCAGAATTATAATATAATTTACTAAAGTTTTATTTATGACCAGGTATTTTTGATCACGAGAACACACAAAATATACTACACTACATGTAAAACACATCATTATTACAAACCGCCATCTGACTTAAAACTAGGAGTATGCTTTCCCGTACCAGAAATACAGAAGAATCAGTCAATTACTCTATGCACTTACAAAATATTTCAAGTAACCCACCTTAACACGGCTTTATTAAAGTAAGTTTGCTGACTCATACGGAGCAATTGGAATTCCTTCCTTAGTCGTCATAGACAATACAAAATGGTGTCTTGGCGCGGCCGAATCCTGGAATGTAAAATGTCTCTTGTATTACCTTCTAAGGCCGACATCTGCAGCCGATTGGGAAACAAAGTGTTTGAATGAATCAGATACCAACTTAGTTATTTATCTATCACAATTTTGTCGGGCCCGTTGGTGTAGTGGTCAGCATATCTGCCTCTGCTCCGTAGGGCCGTGGGTTCGATTCCCACCGCTGGCAGGTATTTAGGTGATGAGCTTTTAAGTACTTGTTGGATGTGTCTGGGTGTTTTATTTATATAAGTATGTATGTAAAAGAAAAAAAAGTATTTAAGTAAATATATCTCGTTGTCTGATTTCCATAACACAAGTGCTTTAGCTACTTAACATGGGATGAAGGCAATGTGTGTGTTGTTGTAAAATATTTATTTATTTATAATTTATGCTATTTAGTTTTGTATATTAGTCAACACTGTAACCGTTAATATCTTGTATATCAGACACATCTGAATAAGATATTTTGAACTCTGTGGTAATCCGAACAAAGTTCACCATCCGGTGGTCAATAGGTTAAAAAAGCAATAGTAAATGACGCAGAGAGGTACGCTAAACTAAACATACTTAATTCAAATTAAATTATAGACGCATATATAATATGCATGCAACCGAACTGTACACGTAGAGAGATAGATGTGGGCCTATCGCTGTTACAGAATTTCTTTAGAGAATATTAGTAATATCAGAACATGTGGGCGCATTATTCTAATATGACTAAAGACAAATAGGATTTCTTTCCAGAGTCTATGTGTTTACGGTGAAGAATATGAATTTAGAAACTTACATACCTACATACCAAAATTTCACGCCGGTCTTCTAAAGGGGTAGGCAGAGACTAAGTACAGATATCAATTTGTCACGGTCCTGACATACCCCTTTCGCTCTATCTACATTTTATTCGCTTCACCTACATAATTTAGAAACCTATAAGTATATGAAAGGTACACAAATGTATATCTACGCTAATGTCAAAAGCCCACATATTACAAAAACAAATACCTATATTTTTAAACAATTAACCCTATTGCTTTTAAACATACTCTTTTTAAGCCAGTGACAGCCATGTCTGCCACTCAAATAGTATTTCAACTTGTATCTTAAATTAATAATCGTCATGCACGGGTGGACATTTTCGAATAAAAGAAACTGTTTCAAGTACCAATAAAACTAAGCAAAAAGAATACAAGAGCCAACTGTAAAGGTATTAAGTTCATAAGTAGGCAAGTAACTGATCTATTGAAATGCTTATTTCGAACCAAAAAAAAGGCAATCTAATTTAAAAAGAATGCGTCAAGGGATAATTCCGTTAATGAACTGACTCAGGTATAAAATATAAACCCGTCACTCTCAAGTTTTTTTTAAGGTTTCCGCAACCTTGACTGCGTTCTGAGCGAATTCCGAAGTCGAAACAAAAGTGATTGACCCTTCAGAATCTTGTCCTTACTGTTCGCCATTGTTCCTGTGGGAAAACTACAGATAAACAGATAATAACAAAAAAAAAATACTCAGGCATCACTTTCAAACACACAAAATATGAATGAACTCAACATTTACAATGCAAAACAAACGAAATAGCAAAACCTGACTTGAGCCGTTCCTTGTCCAAGAGTTATTATTAAATGCCGAACAAAAGCTTTGCGTCCGTTTTTTATCAAAACACAACATTAATTCGCACAGCTTAAGGTATATTTTCCATTGTATACAGATAACAATAATAGTCTGGTTCCGTGCGTTGGTAATCGGGAGTCATTCCGAGTATTTCCCGAAGCGGCGTAGCCTACCTGCGCAGGCGGCGAAAGGTTACGCGGACAAATTGAGAACAACTCTGGCCGAGGGCGAAACGGTGCACTAAGATTGAAGGTTTCTTAAATGTAGAAAGAAGCTATTGAAAATAAATAAACTTTTGGTATATAGGTTAAATAAAGATACTGCTTCTTAATAAATATTTATCAAACATATTGTAATGAATCTGTTAAATATGTGTCGAAAAATACCTATCTGTTATTAATTTCAAATATTTTTATTTTAAATAAAAGCTTCCTATTGATATTTATAGAATTTCGAAATAATCTAGTAAAATTAGCATATCCTGTCACAAAATTGTGGTGAGAATACACCTCGTTATAGTCGGAGGCTTCGTCACGTGCCTCCTGAAATCGGGCGGGTTGTAGCGGCGGCGGCGGCGGGCGCCCCCTCGTCGCTCGCTCGCCATTCGCGCGCTACCCGTCGCCTCGGACGTGTCGCGACCTCTCCGTAACCTATACTGTGGTGCTTGTGAAAACGAACTCTTTTTTTTTTCTTTACTGAGGATTGTGTGCTGTGTTTCCAGCCAGTACTTTGTGCAGGTTTGTTATTGTTTTTTTTTTGTATTTTATTTTAACCGGAATTAGTTTATTTTATTTTTTTACTTATTATATTTTTATAGTTGGTGATTTTGTAAACATACGATTGATATAAATGACAATAAAGTTAACATAATATAAAATATCAAAAACGCAATCGTAAATGAATTGCCAAATTGCACCCCAAGAAAAAGTTCTTAAGAAAAGACTTCAACGACCTTCCGGCACTTTAAATTCGCGCACCGCTACCTACCGTCAGTCGATTACGAATCATATTATTGCGGCAAAAATATCGCTAAAACTCGTTTTATTTCGTGTGTCCTTTTATGTACATGCTGTGTTTGAGAAACTAATTATACGAATTAATAAATTTTAATGTCCGAATTAGACAAAAGGAGATATTTTGTAATGAAACCTGTTTTAGTTTACGAATTTTATTACGTAGATATATTTTCTACAGTGTGTATTCAAATCTAACGCAAGAAAAATATAAGCGGCTGATAATACGAAACGTCACATAATCGTGAGCTTCGGCATATCGTTTTTTGAATAGACCTAAGGACTCTACATTCGTGCGTGGCGTGTGCGCGTGTGTGTGTATGTGATTTTGTATAAAATAATGCTTTCGCAATATAATATTCGAACCGACCTACATAAAAGAGAGACGTATACGAGTGTCATTGTAGTATTGTCAGTAATGCAAATCCATTGATGCGTTACAAAATGGATTGCCCAACAAACTGATTCAATTATCAGACTTTTAGTTTTCAATCCTTGATTATTCAATTTCACTGTTTCCACTACTGACGTTTCTCTGATTAGTAATGTTGTGGTTTGGCGTTACTTCGCAACTGCTTAAAAGAATTTGATATGGTTGTTTACTAATTAACAAGTGGGGTACACCCACCTTTTTCTTGCAACAAGTAGAAAGTAATATTTCCTTAAGATTAAAACTTTTTAACTTATATGAAAATCTTTTAAATATAATATATGTGATTGTTAATACATATACTAGGCACGTTGAGTCGTAAATATGGTATTTTTCTTTAGATTTACATATTTATTGAGCAGAGGGCATTGGCCCTTGCCCACCGGCGGGATAAAGCGCGCTGAACTATGTATCACACACCACCAAACTAATATACATTGAACCTTCATAACACTAAAGAACCAACGGAACATAGTTCAACAACATTTGTTAAGGACGACATGACTTTGCGTGCACTATGCACTCAGGGAAACACAAGTTCGAGCCATTCAGCGCTGTATTTCATGAGCCATAAAGTTTGTAGTGGTATAATAAAATCTAATCACCTGTGTCTATACAATATTCTATAAATCATAGAATGCATGGTAATAAAGGCTTTGACTGTGATGATGATCATGTCAATTGATCATAATTCATCACACCGTCTTCCGTGGTTCATTATCGTTAACTATCGATACTAGGATCGAGATGGTCGGGCATCTGACTCTAGAACGATGGTCGCGAGCTCGATTGCCGCCTCCGAAATTATGCTTTAGTGATAAGTTTAGGTATTTATTTTGTACAGCTAGGTATGTCCTCTAGCTAAGTATATAAACGTATTTATCAATTTCTGAGACTCCTATTATAGGGTATTAAGCATCCTAATTTAGATTTGGATGACCCCGTATGTTTTATGCCAATATATTTTATTAACAGTGTTTCTCTAATATTATATGCATGTATTATACACATAAACCTTTCTAAAGAATCACTCTATCTGGTAAAGAAAACCGCGTCAAAATCCGTTGCGTAGTTTTTAAGATCTATGCATACATAGGGACAGACAGCGTGGGGCGACTTTGTTTTATTCTAAGTATTGATGATTTTATGCTTATGAAAACAATAATATTCTGCAATATTTTTTTTTATAAGCCAATATCGGTCTATCTTAAACGATAGTGTGATTGGTACTTTTACCAATCTCTCTTTAATTATTATGTCAATGTAACACGCGATCAAGATTTTGGTTGAAAAAATCTAACTCGAATATTTCGAGTAAGAAGTTTTCCAATATGCAAAATACATTGTTGGTATTGAATTTTCTTTTTGCTAATTGTTCATCAACCTTTACTATGCTGTAGAAAAAAAAGTGAGCCTTATTAGTTTTTTTTAATTACAAAGGTGCAGAATTCAAGCATCAAAAAATATTCACACTTAAGGTGTTAGTAAAACCATCAACAATACAGCGAGGAATGTGAAATCTGTTAACTTTACTCAGTAGTTTTTGCGTAATGCGCGAGCAAACATGCCGATACAAACATAATATGTTTGACTTCTATTGCACCTGTGCCTCCACAAATTTTATGATCAGTTATGTATGACATAAAATGTGTAATCGACCAAGATTCTGGTCAACCACCCTAAGGTTGAAACTCGTATGAATATCTTCAGGTATTAAGGTTCATTCTCTACTTGTCATATATGTCAAGTCTGCCTTATGACGTTTTAGAGACACAGGAAATGTCATCAAAACTGATAGAGTTTCTTAGTCTATCAGTTTTGCAAAGCAAACATCAAATTTCATCCTTAGGTCATACAAACTCCCTTGACCTGGTTCAAATGTAAAGTTATACATTTACATAATTTGAACACTAGCATCAAACCCTCGGCAAACCCTCCGTAACCCTCCTGTGCACCTGCCGCTATGAACCAGCCCACCCTAATTGCTGCGGCGAATACAACGAGCCGGTTACTCTGACTCAACCCTACGACGGTACCAACGCTTCCTGTATTGATAAAACTGAATATTTAAACGGTTACCTTACCGATTAATGCAACTAATTGTGAGGCAACCCGCCATTGTTACGCTCTACAATTGTTTGCTGATTACAGCGTTAGAAATTATTACTGTAATTAATTTTATTGACGGAAGTTATACTTTGAAATTTTATGATTAATGGAACGAGGCTTTTTAGTTTGCTATTTTCCCGAAAGATGACACTACGGTGTTCTTTGTCGATCATCAATCAAACCGTCTTTGATTTAAACTTCTTGCAACAACTTCAATCAATATTGAAAGAAATGTCACGACGTACTTAGCGTCTGATCTGACAATCGACACAGAAACTAGCAGTGACCTCTACGTCAAAGAGGAAATTGAGTTTAAAATGCCTCATTATAGAAATGAAAGGTTGTTAATACGAATTGTGAAGAATGAATGATTTTTGACAATTCTTCTATATTCATAACGTGCTGAGGCTATTTGAAACGTAGTGCAGTGTAGGATACAACCTTCCTTGCTTATTGAGGTTGTTCGTGCATTTTCGGTCAGATTGTAGCCATTCAAACAGAAAAACCAGCCCCCAACGACTGGGTCGTAAGTTTTCTAGACTTCTTAAGTAGGATAGGTGAACTGTGAGCATTTGTTTAGAAAGTGCCTCTACCTACCCCGCTTTGAAATAAAAAAGGCATGTGAAGTGTATTTTGACAGACTTTTTACTTGGATTTTCGCCAAGGGCATGATTTATTAGGCGAACTTGACTTTGTCAAAAAAAAGATCTATCAGATTCTCAGACCAAAGACAACTAGACTTGCAAGCCGCGTACCACATTTAGTCTGTCCCTTTCCTACCAAAATGTATGGAAAATGATGTACTTCTGGATGTCACTTTTACTACTAATTTGACAGTTCGAATCCAGATTTGCCCTGATACGTGTAAGGGACAGAAGATATTGTCTCTTACTCTTTCACTTATTCTTTACATTTAACATGTACTGTATGTGTAATCCATTGTACTGAATTATTGTTTGTGTGTTTTTTTGGCAAAAATAAATGAATGTCTATGTCTATGTCTTTCACACCTGCATGTTTTGTCATATCGTTGTCTCTTTCTCTTTTATACTAAACGTCACTTTAGGATTACTAGTATATATAGTTGTTTTTGGTCTGAGATCTGATTTCATACTTAGGTGACAGTTCTAAGCATTATATTGACAAACCAAAATCTGAGTTTCCTTTCTAAATCGTACCCAAATAGACAGTAATAAATGTCTGTCATTACCCACGCGCCACATTTATATGGTCGGTTACCATAGTAACACGTACAAAAAATACATTGGTATTTAATAATTACTCAACACACCTTTCTCGCACTATCTGCAATCGCAATTTGTAAGCTAAGCGATAATTTTCAGTACGATTGCATCATTACTTATCATAAAATCTTTTACTGGTGTTACATACACTCAGTAAGTTATGTGTATTTATTTATTTATTGGCGATATATTTAAGAAAAAATGATCTTCCCATACAAACTCGATCTTTTTCTATAAAGGTCGAATGTTTTCTTCGTTCGGGGGCATTGACACCTGCTGAAATAGACTCAGTAAGATCTACATTAGGGTGAGGGTAAGGCTACATACTCCATGTAGAGACGATCAGCTACTATTCTTGCACACCTCTCTCGTCTCATATAGTCGTTAATCTTTAAAATGCTAAAAAACTGTTCTATTGTTTCACATTAAAGAAATAACAAACTGTGTACATTTTTTTTTACATTTGTGACAATTCTAATCAAACCTATCAGAAATGTTCACATCTATCTATCTATCTAGAGGTATATACATAAAAATGAATTGATGTCCGTTAGCCTCGCTAAAACTCGAGAACGGCTGGACCGATTTGGCTAATTTTGGCCTTGAATTACACGTGGAAGTCCAGGGAAGGTCTAAAAGGTGTATTTCTTACAATACACGGTCTACAAAGGCAAAACAAATGTTTGCCGAGATAGCTAGTTTACAATATAATATGATTTTAAAAGACTGTATTTTTAAGATCAAGACATACATAAATAATCATAGTGCAGTACAACTAGATAAATTAATCGTTCAACCACTCGAAGTACTCACTCAGTCCCTGTTCATAAGTGCACCTGCTTCAAACAGCCACCTGTTGGCTTCAGTACTCAGTGCAGAATGCGAATAGCCTTTTTTTTCTTATAAATATTATGCAGTAAACGGTAAACCATAAGTAGTTTCATATAAGTTGTTCAGATATTATTTGTAAATAGATGTATCTCGGCGGTGTTACCTGAAGTGTATCCCGTACTCGTAAGTTTAAATTTTTATTTGGTGTAAAACTTAACATCAGGCAGGATGGTGGTCAAACGCTTGTTCATAGTGATTAAAAAAAAATCTATGTATAATGTTAAGCTATATTATTTTAAATTTTCACAGTAAATATTATACCTATAAAATATCATAGAAATCACTTGGGGATAGAATATATATCCAGCTGTAGACAATTGATTAAAATCAATGATGAGCTCACCCCCTGTCACATTGGGTTAAATTCGCTTGTAAAGTGAACCGTGGGCATTTGCATTAGCAAGTGCCTCTGCCTACCCCGTTTCGGGATTAAAAGGAGTGAAGTGTATTTATTCAGTAATAATAATAATATATAATGATGTTAAAGCAAGATATTTTTTGACATCCAAGTAGTTTCGGAACCTTTTCAATACAAACAAAGAACGAAAACTTTCCTCTCAAAATTATGTACTATAGATAAATCAATTGATCAATAAATCAATCTAATATACACGTGTGCAACTCTCAATAGATCATAACTACCTCACAAGCACGTAAAATTATTTACCTTACAAACATCAGTCGTACCGAAATATGACATACGATAATAGCCTTTAAATCTATAGCAAAAAAAGTCTAATGAACCTCTCATTGAAAGAAACGTTTCCGTTTTTACCTCGATAATAATAGATATTGTTCGTTTTAACAAGAAGTAATTTCGATAATAGAATAAAACAATCGATAACCTTTTGTTAACAGTTCTCAGACTGGGGTCCAACCAGCTATACAATATTCTTAAAACTCTTTAGGCACTTCAATAGATTATAGTTCCTAATAGGTACAGTCACATTCATAAATACTTTAATAAACCAATGCTTAGAAATGTACGAAATCACGTAATACTGGGTAAGAAACCTACAGTACCTCTATATACACAGATAACTATGAGTTATACAAAGATGTTATAAGATGTTATAGAGATATCATATTATCTCTCCACATCCTAATTGGTAAATCTTAAAGTAATTCGTAAAAAAAAGTAATATTAATATTACCTTTTTTTAATTTTACCTATGTCAAAACTGACTTATCTCTAATAAATCAAATCTTTAAAAACACGCTTACTGTTTATCTCTGGTTAATTTCGTGCCGGTAATATCCGGTTTAAACTCTTAATTACCTCTAACAATGTCATACCTTACGACGACGCATTTTTGTCTCTACCAGTACCTTAGTTGAACTGTATACAAGTGTCACCAACAGAAGATATAGACCGCGTCCATCCAAGGTCTTCGGCGGAATCTGGCCTGTAATATCATGAACGTCTAACTTTTCAGGTAGTTATCTCTCTCTATTATCTCGTACCGCTAAGAGCGAGAGAGCTAGGTGCTTTACGCGGACTTCTCTGAAGGTACGAGCGTACGTAAGGACGAGAATGGCACTGGTCGACGGCAAAGACAAAAGGTAGAGCGACCTTCGTGCTGGCCGGTCTGTTTGCTAAGTTACTTTCAAGATACGACTTTGTGACTTTAACTAATGTTAATGGTATTTATATAACAGTGGCGTGCACTGGCTTTTACGACAAGGTAGGCAGTAATCCCCAAGGATTGACACTATGTATAGGTAACTTGTCTTTACGAAATAAAGGTACTTACCTAACTACTCACTCACAAAATACAGGACCTTCGTTAGCCTATGTCAACAAAAAAATATCTAGCAATAACTCTATTATTAGGTCGGGAAGCCTAAATACTAATGTAGCCAGTGTCTTTTTGCCTATATGGTATGCACGCCACTGTTATATAAGTACTTTAAGTAGGCATTCACGTAGCACTACTCATCCCGTTTTAGGAATGGGGAATTTTCATTTCTAGCTGCATTAAAGGGGATTCATGTCAACAAAATGACTGACGTCGAACAGTCAGCATTGAAGGTGACAGTTCATTTTTGTATTATTTGTTTAAACGTCAAAAAAGTTTCTGGAGTTTGAATAGCTTACATCATTTTTTAATGAAACGCGCACAGACATTATAACTCAATATTGTTCACCGAGTATATAGGCGCGAATATAATCAACGACAAGCTCGAGCTTACCTTTATTATTTTACTCAACGTTTCAACGCAGTCCACTCGTGACCACGACGCATGCAACTGCGTTGAGTTTGAATAGCTTACCCAAATAATAAAAAACGTAATAAAATATAACTGATAGAAGTCGCCCTAGATATCTAACCAGCGACATCTAGACTTTTGGAGTTTGAAAATTCACCATTAAAGGCGTGAAATAATATTATTTTAAGTAATTCTATTTATGTCATTGGCGGTTGTGTAGAGGCAACGTACAAGTAGGATCAAACGTGAATTTTATGAGTCTAAACAAAAACAAACTAATTAAAAGTACATATTTGTGTAACATGTAGCTATTTCAAGCACTAGTTAAGTGCTTGCTTAATATAATGACATTTATGTGGGTAAACCGGTCCAAGCAGACACTTAAAACACTAACATTCTAATAGAAACTGTGTTAATAAAAAAACTTTAAATAAAAATGAACCGACTTTGACACATACGATTCTACTAATATTTTTTTTTAAAGTTCCCCTTGATCATACCCTCCTTTCCAAAAATGAAAAAAAACATCAAAATCGTTTCATCAACGATGAAGTTATCAGCGAGCAGACATACATATACACTGAAAAGGTATTACCTAATTCATTCACATTTTTAGACTGTCACGGTTACAGTATTGATACCACAATGCCTAATTTATCTATCTACCTACTCAATATTCTAACAATGACTTTAACGTTTTTGGTAATAGTTAAACATAATAATATGTTGCACACCTACATATAGTTAAGTGAAATTCCATTTCAGGACTGACTTTTGCTGTGTCAAAAACATGCTAAATAGAAAATTGAAATGTATTACACTTTACTTCTTACTTCACTTCACATTTGGTGTGCATCTGAGTGTTTTGTCTAACCAGTAATGATTCAACAGTATTATTATTGTATTTTTACTGTATTTTCATTCGATATCTACACATTAACACGTGTATAACACAATAAAGGCACTTTAGCTAAAGATAATAATTATATAAAATACTTATAACATCGAATCATAAGTGAAAACATATTAAGGTAGAACCACCTACGAAAGTTTTTACGGCGAAAGATCTCCCAAACAAAAAAGAACAAAAATATTTACAAGTACGTACATTGAATGATCTCCGCATTGCATAAATGTAATACACAATACGAGCTCAGAATAAAACGTACACTTTTGAGTGTCTTCACGCGTCCTCATTAGTCAGTAATCGACAACCGTTGCGCAATTGAACCAGTAACATCGATAGGTAAAAGGGTGCCAACCAGAAGCCAGTGGTCGTCAACCATACGTTTCATAAACTCTGTGTACCCAAGTTGCGCATGCGACGACGGCCACGGCGGCAGCGGCGGCGGCGGCTGTATTATGTAAAATCAGGTTTTTGAACAGGTGACCGGATCGTCGAGTGCACAAACGTACTTAATCTGACCGCATTGTAATGTTGGTAATACTTACTTATGTCATTAATACATAATACCTGAAAAGATGCTGGATATCTCGGACTTTTTAACCATATAAAGCCGATCAGTTTTGACACTTCCTGGGTCACTAACGCATCGGTCTCAGAAGTGAGAGTGTAGAAATGAAAAAAAAACTTTTCAATCCCCATACAAAATGTCATCTACCGAGGCCAAAACATTGTCTATTTTGTACGGATACGATTTTTTTTTGTTTCCCCGCATTTTCGCCATAGTAAAAGTTGTTCATATTGACGAGCCCAACAACGTTTCAAAGACCATTGCTCTGATGATGATGGACCAAATGTAGCCGTGTGGTGACGGAAAATAAATGTGTCACCAGACCAACTTGTCCCATCGTGGGGGTGGTAAGAGGCGAACGATGTACCTCACCGGAGAACAGGCAGCAGCGCTCTCTGTGAATTACACCCCAACACCACTGCGATCGCCAACCCGCCTGCCAAGCGTGGCGATTAATGGCATTTCCCCCTAATTAATCATGGAAATCATTGCGGGAGGCCAACAGTAGACGTCATGTGGCTGATGATGAACAACACTACACGATGTTTTAGTAATACTGTGTCATCAAAACTGATAGACTACACATTCTTGGTTGAAATTATATGTACCTACCTACTTCAACAAATAGGCAATTTTCATAAAAGTCACGTGTGATTCCGAGAAGGCCTAGCATAGATTACTACTGTCCATGTCCCAAACGATTCTAGCGTGACATGTGGACTTTTTTTGGGATTACAGCAAAAATAAATCAAATGATTTGTTCGGACTAAGATGGTTTATGTGAAGTTTGCAGAAAATCGGTATAGCGGTTTTATTTTATTTCACTTTATACGTAGCGAAGAACCACATACCGGGCTGCTAGTTACTTATATCAAAACGGTTTAACATGATTAAGAAAATGAGTTAGTCAGACACACCCGAATTATGTCTTGCTTTATCGGCTTGTCCGTAATAATATTGCATCATATCTAGCAAAAACTACATTCACCAATTTGACATTAAACGCCTTTCTGTTAAGTACACAGCAGCCGTAGCGAAACTTTTTTGAAATTGAATTGAGCTTTTGAACGTTTGGTTAGAAAACTATTTTCAATGGGGAATTTTCTTTTTGGGGAAGATTTTTGGGTGGAAAACTGTAATTACTGTAAAATTTTGTTTGGAAAGTATGACAGTAATGACAGTTCTCAAAACTTCAAAGAAAAATCCCCATTCGACTATGACATTGACTTCTATTTAAATTTAATTACTATACGAAATAAGTACCAGCAAATATGCTAAAAAGACCGACTTAAAAAGTACCTTCTTAAATGTACTTTTTTAATTTAACTTGATTAAAAAATAAAATAAATTGCTCACAGAATTTGTTACGAAGATACGAGGCCCGCGTTTTTTTATTACTTCTACGTTAATTAAGTGCTATGAACAAACTTATATACTTCATTGGAAAAATTACTTATAAAATCTTATTAAAGATCATAAAATTTACGACTTGTCTGTACATAATCGTACTGATATTATAAATGAAAATGTAAGTGTATTTGTCATCATCGTCATCAGCCACATAACGTCCACTGCTGGACGAGGGCCTCCCCCAATGAGATCCGTCATTTGGGGTGAAATGCCAGTAATCGCCACGCTTGGCAGGCGGGTGGGCGATCGCAGTGGTGTTGTGGTTTAACTCACAGAGAGCGCTGCTGCCCGTTCTCTGGAAAGCTCCCTCGGTCGCCTCTTACGACCCCCATGACGGGAAACGTTGGGCTGGGGTGGTGACACATGTATTCTATTCGCCATCACCACACGGCTAAGCACACAGCAAGTGTATTTGTATGTAACGCTTTCACCTTTGTACGTATATTCTTAGACGCAACAAGTAACAAAGGCAACATTTTATCCCGAAACACCCATGGGAATGGAATACATCGTGGGAACACCGCTGGTACAGCTGGTAATTACAGGGACAAGATCACTACCCAAAGCCTACCTGCCTCTCGGCGTACGGACCGTTCTCTGGAGACGTGTGCGTCTACTTGCTTTCCCCAGTTAAGATATTAAGTAAATTAAAACAGTTACGCTTTTTTATCCAAAAGAGGGGTGGGATGGTATCGAGTGTGTGTTGCCCGAAAGCTCATCGCATTTCATTTCTTCACCCTGAGTGAAGAGCTGAAGAAGAGCCACCCCAGACAATTAAAAAACAAACAAAAGAAGTACAACATCCCCCTAGTACAGGTACCTATATAGCTGGGCCGGAACCCAAGGTTTTCCCTCTTCCATTGCAAGAGGCAAAAGTATACAAATTGTACATCAAAATCAATAAACTACACAGGAAAAAAAGAAGTTTGCAACGGAATGGCGACTTGATGCGCATTTCGTATTAATTTAAAGTTAAAAAATATAGTCAGGTTAGGTTTTACTTAGGTTAATAACTTAATTAGGTTAGGACTTTTTAGATTAAATACTTCAATACGACTACAAGAGGCACCAGGAAATAAGACTACAAACGGTCTTTAGAGTATTAAAGGATAATCAAATACGACATTAATATTGGAAATTCCCAAGAGTGATGTCATATCAAGTTTTAAACTTAGGCCAATAGTTCAATTCACAGTTAGCATTTACTGCTGATATCTGTTTAATTGTGATAAGTAATAAATTCGTCACACTGACACTGATATCTATGAATTTGAAAAACAAACTAACGACTAAAGTAACAACTATGAATGAAAAATAAAAAAATACAAAATTTCACATTCAATTTATAGCTTTAAGATTAGTAGAATTTAACACTTAGTTATAATGTTCTTCAAGTCATTCCGCCACCGCTGTGTAACTGCATGCCTACGTAGAAATAAGTAAATTCCATTGGTACACATCCTACATGCTTGGATCGACCAACTATTTCTTCGGAAGGTCATTGGTTTTGGCGATGACTTGAAAGAGGTTAGGTACAAAATTAAACACAGTTTATTTTACTAAGCCCCAATTGAATTGATTAGAAGTGAGTTGGGACATATTATGGCCCGGAATATGGCCAGCATATCCACACCACGTAACTCAAG
>SJJU01011108.1:0-12256 GCA_012932125.1 Conopomorpha cramerella
TTACCAGGTCATAGGGTAACCGCCGCCCTTCTCGGGGCCGTACAAGCAGGTGTCGGGGACCCCACTCCGACACCCACGACCCCAAGGACCCCTTTTAGGAGCCTAGTACCTACTGGTTGAAGTTGAACGCCGTATTCGTGGTTGTTTTTAAAAACAGGCAAGACAACCTTAGTTTTTCTTCTAAAACGTAAATAATTTAAAACGTATCCCCAAAATTTATAGCCTATAAGGTAATTCTGTTTGTAAGCCACAATACTGCCAAGTTTCATAAAAATCCGTCCAGTACTTTCTGTGTGAAAGAAGGACAAACATCGTTCCATCCATACATCCAGACATCCATCCAATCTATCGCATTTATAATATTAGTAGGACACTCAATAAGTTTATTGCGTTCCACCTACCATTAGGTATAAAAAGTGTCACACAAACGCATAGTACAATCATTGTAGATCCTGTTAGACAGAGAAATTTTTCACCTGAGCGCAAACTCGGATCTTATGCTTCTTGTAATAAGAGTAATTTTTGTAAGTTTTCTCGAAACTTTAAAGGTCAACTACTTCTTACGACTCTGAATACCAGGCTAAGATTTTTGTCGTTTTCTCATGGATGGCATTGTTGGAACTGAACCAAATTTACATGAAACAAAACGGGAAGTACCAGCTTTCCAACAAAAAAATAATAATCCATATCGGTTCGTTCAGCCGGTCAACATTTTTGAAAAAGTGAAACAAAATACTGTCCAATAGAGAACGTCCTTTTTTGATGTCGATTAAAAAGTCATGAAAAGTGATGTGACATCCTCATTATATTGTCAATGCTAGGAAATTTCGTTAAAATCCATTGAGTAGAGTTTCCGTGAATTATTAACAAACATAATTATAATAATAAAGTAAGTAATTAATGCTGGTTCTTTGTCACGGAAAAACTGAACGAAATTTGGCAAAACATGTTGGAAAGGTCGTAATTTCGTTTCCCGCCTCCATCATTATGATTACAAATACAAATACAAATTTATTTCTTTCACAAAGGTTATACATAATATAGTTATTTTGGAAGCCTTCTTTTAAGCATAATGCCTGTGTCAGAAGGCGACGCTCTTCCATTTTGTACCTAATAAAGTAACATTTGATGGTAACTATACAATACATATTTGTTTATACATATATATATTAGGTGCTAAAAAAACTTAGTTATGTATTATGTGTGTGTGTGTGTTTGTGTGTGTGTGTGTTTGTGTGTGTATGTGTGTGTGTGCGTGCTTGAGTAGTGTTAGTGAGTGTGCAGGTAAACACAACTAAGTATATAGAATAGAATAAATGTATACCGTTAGTAATGTTACCTATATATTAACTAATAACATACTATAATTATAGTAGAAGTTTTTCTGTTTGTTCATAGTCTAGAGTTTTTAGCCAAAGTGTAACGGATTTTTTTAATTCCCGGTGGGTTAAGTTATATAACGTTTTCATACGATTAGCAATGTTGTACAATTTAATAGATTGTGACTTAAATTGATTCTTTGCAAATTTGGTTCTGGTTGATATAGGTTTAATAGTATATTTACGATTTCTTTTTTTGAGTGCATTATGATCAATTACTTTATTTTTATGTATTTTTAGTATACAGTTTAGTATGTATAATTTTCGTATAGAGAGTACTCCGATTTCAGCATATAATGTTGTTGTGCGGTATAGTCTTTCCTTTCTAAACATAATTTTCAGTAATCCCCTCTGGGATCTTTCTAATTCAATTATTCTAGTTTTCACTGATCCTCCCCATATTGGCAGACAATACGACAAAACAGATTGAACCAATGTAATGTATATCGTGATGAGTAGATCTTTATCGCATATGTTCCGCACGTACTTGAACAGCCACATAAATTTCCTAGTTCTAGCAGCCACAGCTTCTACTTGTTTATGCCAGTTCATATGGCAGTCAATAATTATCCCTAAGTATTTTGTGAATTTTGCTCTCTCAATGTGAGTACAGTTGCAGTTTTGGTAGTTGTTTGAGGTGGCGGTACATGTATGTGCTTTTAGATGTAGGTGGTTTTTAGGTTGTGTAGCACTGTTTATTGAGAATGGGATAAAGTTCGTTTTGCTTAAGTTAAGACTTAGGAGATTAATATTAAGCCATTTTATAATTTTTGAAAGACCCACTTCTGCTATATTGTACACTTCCTGCCAAGATTTTGCTCTAAACAAAAGTGCCGTATCATCTGCATAAGAAAAAACTTGACCGTTTATGAGTTTAAGAGATGTCAAGTCGTTTATATAGATCAAGAAAAGTGTCGGGCCAAGTACGCTACCCTGCGGAACACCATATTGAGTTGTTTCTTTAAATGTGCTAAAAGTGTTTTGATCTAATTTAACACATTGTTGCCGTTTTTCAAGGTAACTAGCAATCAATGTCAGAAAGCTGCCTCGAATTCCACTCAGTTCCATTTTGCGCATGAGAATGGGAAGAGAGACCGTATCAAATGCCTTCTGAAGATCCAGAAAGACACATAGAGCCTTTTCTTTGCCATCCAAAATCTCTGTTATGTTTTCGGTGAGATCCTGGATGGCATCTTCGGTACTCTTTCCCTCCCTAAACCCATACTGGGCACTTGACAAGAAATTGATGTGTTTCAGGTAATCAATTAAACGCTTGTTTATGATTTTTTCCAGTATTTTAGATAGAATAGTTAAGATTGATATTGGTCTATAGTTACTAATGTTAAGTTTACAACCACTTTTATGTATGGGATGGATTACTGTGATTTTCAACTGGTCAGGGAATACTCCTTGTTCAAGACATAGGGTACACAGGTGTACCAATACAGGTGTGATGTGCTCCTTAGTTAATTTTACGAATCTTGTCGGAATTTCATCGTATCCAGTAGCAGAGTCTGTTTTAAGATTTGTTATAATGGTATTTATTTCCGAATCATCTGGGGTAATGAAACCAATTGAGTTCATCTCAGATGGGAAAGAACTGAAATAATCTATGTATTCCGAACTGGATAAATCAATATTACCATTTATATTTGCCGCCAGGTCTTCACCTATATTAATAAAGTGCTGATTTACAGAATTTGCAGAGTCAACAGGTGTTGGTTTGAGTTTCAAGAGTTCTAGGCATCGTTTTTTGGGGGGCTTTAGGTTAGTGATAGATTTAATTGCTGTCCAAAGTTTTTTGGTGCTTGTTTTACTTTTTTGGAGTTGGTCTTTATCATATTCCTGTTTTAGCCTCTTTATCAAATTATTTGTGTAATTTCTGTACCGTCTGTAAGTAATTCTCAAAATTTCATTATGTTCGTCGTGTTTTAATTCCTTTTGTAATGTGTTTCTATTTTTAATGCACCTGAGAATTCCCGGTGTGATCCAGGGCTTTATGATTCTTTTGCTTTTCGGTACTCGGATTGTTTTGGTGTTTTCTTTTAAGGATTCTGTTAATATAGTTATCAATTTATCTGTGAGAATATTGGGGTCTGCGATATGTAATAATTCTGTGATATTTTTTTCTTTTAGTGTAGTGATGGCTTTCTCATAGTCAGTTATTTGTTTAGTGTTTTTAACAGTTGCTAATTTTTCATGAGAGTAGACGTTCATGGTAATCAGAGCATGATCGGTAATTGTGGTGTCTAAAACTCCTACGTATGCAATGTAATGTTTTGGGTTCAATTTTGTTATTACATGATCTAAACAATTGGAGAGTCTTGTGGGAAATGTATGACTGGGTATAAGGCTATGCATAGCTAACATATCTAGGTAGTTGTTACAATTGTCATCAGCATGTTGATTTATATTAATATTGATGTCACCGAGTAATATTATGTTTTCTAACTGTTTATTATTATCTAAATAGGTATTTAAGGAATTTATAAATCTACTTGAACTATTTGATGGGGACCTATAGATGCAGATAATAGTGCAAGTAGGTATTTGAATCTCAAGGCATGAAGCATCTACTAGGTTTATTTCTTTTACAGTGTGCTCAAGCTCATTCTTTATATAGGTAACTACTCCATCACATTTGTTTATATGATTTGTCGTTGAGTAAGAGAAGAAGTTTAATTTTGTTGGGAGCATTTTCTCGGTTTTAAGGTGACATTCTGTAAGCACTACAATATCCGGTTCGTTTCTCATTTCAGCTAAGTTTGCTTCAAAGTCGTCGAAGTTTTTATAAATACTACGTATATTTTGTGAGATAATCGAGTATTTTGGTTTTTTGGTAGGTAACTTATTTTCAAGCTCTGTGATACTGCAGGTAAATGCAGTAGCATTACTAATACTGTCAATTTCTTCCTGAATTTTGTTATTTAGGTTCATTTCTGAATAATGTTAGTTCCGATAGTTGTACAATTGTAGGTATGTCTAGTAATAAAATATAGAAGTTGCAATGTACCAAGGTGTCTATGTGCTTTGTTTATTAAATCGTACTGTTGTTTATAATTACTTTTTAGTTTCATAGATATTATATTAATATGAGTTTTTGTATAAAAGGATATATAATTATAATATAAAATTATAAGATAATGATCCAGCCCAAAACAAGAAGTATTTTGAATACCTATAATGTGATTATAATATAGTAATAATATATTGTCTTTGTACTTGTCAGTAAAGTTTTTGAGTTTGTTGTGTGTGGGTGTGAATTTTGTTTCTATAATGTAATGATGTGTTAGGATTTTTGTATGTGTGTAAGTGATTAGAGTGAAAGCGAAAAAAATATAAATAATTTGATGAAGTAAGTATAAATTACTGTGTAAAACCATGAGAGTAAGCTTCAAAAACAATGTATAGGATTTATGTTTAAGCCACTTACGAATAACCGATAAAGTTAAAGAGATACTGTCCATTGTTGATAGTCATTTGTCGTGCATTAGTTTCTGTACTTGAGCTTCGTTATGAATTTGTATGATCCTGGAGGTAGTATCTTTCCTGACGAATATCTTTCCGAAAGACGTCCAACAGTATGTATAGTCTTTGGACTTTGCGAGGTCTCGCGCTAGGAAGAATAGTCGTGCTCCTTTCGGTGTAAGATGTTCGGAAACATATATTGGAGTGTCTGCGTTCGTAGTCAAACCAAAGTCCTTGCCACTTAAGGTTTTTTTGTTTCTAATGCAATATTCTTTAGTTTTTTTCAAAAGTTCTGTTTTCATAAATGTTGATCCGAGTTCTAAAATTATAGCTGGGTTTTTTACGGTATCCTTGTTGGCTTTCTTGCGGTATATATCATAAATATCACTTTTCCCGATTTGTAAATTCATTATTTTAGACAGTTTCAGGACCATATCCATTAAATCTTCTTGAGTTTCTTGCGGTTTCTTAGGGTAGTTCTTTATTTCCACGGATGCTTTGCGTGAGTTTCGTTGCATGTCATCGATTTTCGCTTCCAGGACTGTTATATATTCGCGATCCATTGCTGCTTGCGACTCAAGTAGTTCAATTTTCTTACGAAATTCTTCATTTTGTACCGTCAGTAGTGATATGCTTTTGTCGATGTTCGAGTTTGTTTCTTGAATATCCTTCAGGTTTTTGTTGATACCGATTAGTTCCTTTTTTTGCTCAGTAATGATAGACGAGAGCATTTCTTTTATCTCGTTTTTGAAGCTAGAGAACTGAGTCGGTGACCATTCGGATTCACGGGGTCTCTTGTTACGTCGGTAGACGTAATTTGGAGAAGCTTGTAAACCCTCCTGTTGGCTACTTGTATTTTCGGAGTCAGAGCCATGTAGTAGGTTAGAAGTTTTCTCTACGTCACTCAGGTCTTTTTGTTGTGGTGATCTTCGTACAGACATTATTTGTGAGTGACGCGCTCCGCGTAGGCAGTCCGTTCGGGTCAGTTTCGCTTGCGCGCCGGTGACGTTGCGTAGCGTAGCGCCTTTGTGCTACTTGGTGAACTTGTTGAGCTTTTATGTGCTCCTAGTATTTAACGCGATATTAAATTTCAATATTTTACTATTTAATTTAAAAATATATTTAATGCTATGTACTAACCCTATAAAGTATACAGAGCGTAACGTTTTTTTTTATTATATGATTGCGATTTTTCTTGTTACAAAAATACATAGATGACATGGTTCCTACGTATAGATTTTCATATGTCTTATAGTTTCAGACCTTCCCATACGGATCGTTCTTAAATCATTTATATCTTTTTTTTAACGCAACGATGGTGTAGTGTATTAGCCTTACATTGATGTTGGTCTAAGTTTTGAGTTCTGTCGTCTCGTGCTACCTACTACGCGGCATGCGGGAGTTTGGGACATACGGCTGTCAACCGCCGCACGATGAAAACGTAGTGGGTGAGCTAGCGAGCCGATATTGGATTATTCAGGTATTTCTTATACTGGTATCTTAACTGGAAAGCATACTACAGATGGAGCACACTTGTTCATTAGGTACCTATTTACCTGTAAATGATCTATTAGGTAGGGTATTGGTCTGGTGCATATTTTATTGTATGCTTATTTTATCTAACTGTGAATATTCTCTACAACCCACTGTAGGTAGGTAGGCAGATACAAAGTCGTATAAGGCTACGGTGGACCCTCTGCCTGTAGTAAGAACTAAACGGGGAAATAGGGTTTTCGGGGCCTGATTGATCTACCTAGAACAAACCCTGTGGACGGACGGTAGCGAGGTAAAATAGTCCCTCGCGTGTCAGGACGCAGTGCGAGAGCGGCACCAGGGCATTCATTGGAGATCCCGGAATCGCCTGTGGCATGCACTGCCGATGACCACCGGAGGGATTTTAGCCGGTGTGAGTCCGACATAACACAGTTATTCCCCTGGGAGGCTAAGTATCCATAGCGGATTTCGAATGCGAAAACGAAAAAAAAAGGTTACAGGGACAGGGTATCCTAGTACGGGCTCAGATGACAGTGTATTCAAATAAATCATGTCCGGGCTTTCATAAATAATACTGTGTATTTCTCAGCCGAAGGGGATCTCACGATACAGGCCTAGCCTAGTGTGAGGTCCACTTTACTAATGTGTACCTATTATGCAAGGGATGTATGCCCTGACAACGATACCCTTTATGTATATTGCCATAGTGTTAAATAATTTACTGTCTTGTTATACCTAAGTTAAGCAACTATGTGGTCTACGATAGAGCACACTTGTTCATTAGGTACCTATTCATACGCGCCTTGAAGGCCTTCAGACTACTGCGCAGGAAACTCGCAGGCAAATCACTCCACATCCTGGCGGTTCGCACTGTGAAGGTTAACGCAAGCCGTTTGGCTCGCGTAAATGGCAAATCCACCTGTTATGGATGACGTTTTACCGTTCTCCTGGTTGTCCTATTGTAAAAACGCGATGGGGGTATCAGGTTATGCAACTCCGTAACACACTCTCCGAAATGCACACGATAGTAGACGGACAGGCTCGCAACCCTGCGGCGATGCTCTTGGCAACTGGCTTTGTAGCCGAGCATCAAACAGCTGTCGTCACCTATGAATCGTCGAATTAGTATTATCGATTATGGTAAACGTACGTGATACGGGGGCGGGGGTCATATTCCACAAACAATATTATTAGCTTTACATTGAGAGACAGGTACTGAAGTACCTCCCACCTGCCGTGCGTGGTTTGTCAAATTGTTCGTGAAATGTGATTACCTTTAACTATTCAGTTTATATTGCTATGTAAAAATAAATACACTTCACGCCTTTTAATCCCCAAGCGGGGTAGGCAGAGGCACTTGCTTAGTAAGCAAATGCCCACGGTTCACCAAGCGTATTTAACCCAACGTGACAGGGGGTGAGCCCATCGCCGTATAGGGTTCACACACCTTGCGGTGTGCGGGTTTCATCACGATGTTGTCCTTCACCGTACGAGCGTTGCGTTGCGTACGTCATAGGCTCTGAAAAAGAGTCCCATTGGTACACGTCCAGTAGCCGGACTCGAACCCGCGACCTCCCGGTTACAAGTCAAGTATCCAACCAACTGCCAGTTGGTTGCGTTGGTTGGATACTGTGCCAGTTGTAAGGCGTTTATTCCTTGCTATGTGCAGAGGAATAAACGCCTTACATGAAAACAATGGGCCGTGTTAAGAGAAAGATTATATTTTTAGTTCCAGCTTGCACGAAATAGATGGCGCTCTAGTAAAAAAATGTTTTTTTACTTTTCGTAACGATGTTTTTTGATAGAGCACACTTGGTAATTAGGTTCCTATTTACCCCAGTGATTTGAAGACCTCCAAATCACATTGCGCAGGAAACACAGACTCCGGCAAATCATTCCACATCCTAAGCGGTTCGTACTATGAAAAGAAAAATAGATGTATGCCGTTTGGTTCTGAACTTATGCATTTACACAGCACTACCTTTTGGTATTATGGATATTATGAGATCTTTTGACTATTTTGAAATCTAAAGGTTATGCTGTTCGGTGGTTTGAACATAAGATGAGAATGCAAGGAAGACGATTAACGAAAGTGACATGGGTGATGTAAGAGGCCAGATTACCAAAAGTCGCCTCAAAAGGACATACGTCGTTCAGATTGGTGGTGAATGACGAAAGGTGGCATGGGAAGGACTCGTAACTGGAGATCATGACGCTTGAAAATGTGTAGGATTGTAGATAGATGAAGCGAAAGGGATATTATGACCAAACTTACTTAATAAGCCGTGTACTTCTGTCTATCTCTTTTCAACCAAAACTTCTACTTCTGGAACCAAACTGACAGTTTGAGTATATGATTCTCCAACTCTTTAACTTCTGTATGTTTTTCATATATTTTTTTCTTTTATTTTGCTGAAGACAAGTCAAGTTTTTTGTCTTGAGACGGACGGCAACTGTCATTGAAAGTGATACGTGACTTGCAGATTATACTGCGCAGGAATAACACACTACCGCAAGTCATTCTGACTGGACAGGGATGACATGAAATTGACATTTGAACATTAATTGCACACCCATCCCTTATGTAAACTGCTCAGCGCCATCTAGTGGTCATTGTCAAACTTACAAAACAGGGTCTTAACCCTGCCTATTGTTGTACCAACCACCTACGTAATATATCTAGTAACAATTTGTTCAAGAATCCTACAAATAGACCTATAGTAGAACAAGTTCCAAGGTATTTTAGGGCGAGATTGGTATAAATAGATTTGATGATAAAATTAGGTTATTTTAGGCAGACACGCCAACCATTAGTTAGGTACTAAGTTATTCTAATAACTAAATAATATGTAACTATTTACTTGGTTACTTTGTATTGAACAGAGACTAAAGGTACATAATATACAATGTCATTCTTGCAAAAGTCGGTATATTGAAATGGCTTTAAATATAGCCCATTTTATAGACAAAAATGTGACGTTGTGTATAATGTTTACTATGGTGAGTACCGTCCATCTACACTAATATTATAACGAGGAAACCGCCGTTTGTTTGGTTGTAATGAATTCTTTCACCATTCGAAAGCTACATTACCAACCAGTAACATAGGCTATATTTACCGCAAGATTCCCACGGGCACGAACAAAAAAGCGCGAGTAACACCGCGCGGTACAGCTAGGCATTCATAATTAGAACAAATTTTGTTAAAGCTTCGTTGACAATTAATGAAGTGTAGTAGTAATAAGGTATACAAAAAAAAACTTACTTAAACTACTTGTTAACCGACTCCAAAAAAGGAGGAGGTTCTCAGTGCGGAATTTATCAAACACCAAAAATTTCTGATCTAGATGTCGCCAGTAGTTGTCCAGGCTAACTTCTGTCAGCTATATTTTAGTACATTTTTTTATTATTTTGATAAGTTAAAACAAACAATAAAAAAATACTATCACCTATAATTCTGACTGCTTGAAGTTAGTAATTTCGTTGACATTTATCCACCTCTAATACAGCTAACGCCATCTGTCATAGCTAAGAGAAACAAGGACAAAGTCTTAATATTTGACTGGACTGAAATCCGGTCGTTTTTTTAACACAACGAACAAAGGCTTGTTCGTTGTGTTAACCATCCTGCCTTATGTTAAGCAGCGATATGGTCTACGATACTTTTATCTTTAAAGTTATATTATATCGTGCCTAGCCATAAAGATACCCTACGAGATTTTTATACACGGCCTAGTGTAGTTTTATTTATACAACATGTTTTGTAGGCTTAATGCACAGTAAACGAAATAAATACGGTACCTAAGCTAGACATAAAAGAAAATATGAATAGCTAAGTAAGTACTGTTTCAATTCAAGCCCTTACATACCTAATAGGGTCGGATTAACTTTCGCAGTTGGTAAAGGCACTCGAGATTTTCGGCACTACGACGGCGAAAATCAAATTCGGTACCAACCGCGAATTTTCACTTAGAAAAATGTAGGCAGCAATAAATTATTGAGCAAAAAACGTGCTCGGAAAGCCTAAGCCCTTATTTCTGAACGAGGAAAACAAAGAAAGAGAATGGAAAAGTATCCCTTGCCTAGTGTTTCAGCGTAAAATGAAAGTTTTCTAACCAAGTAAATGAGCGGGAACTTTGTCCGCCATTTTGCGGCAAAGGAACGCGCCAACCGGAAATGACCCGTTGATGACGCCCCCGCCATCTTGGAATGCCTGCTTCCGGTCCCTTGTACCAACTTCTGAGTAGGTACTTAGTAGTGCATGTAATAGCTTCTCGGCTTTTATATTGTCACAGCATTGTGTGGAGATATTTTCACCTTGATGTAGGTATCGCTGCTTCTTGTGTACGTAGGTAATAAAGGTTTTTATGATTTGGACTTTACGTACCTACGTATTAGTAGGTATCTATAGCTACTTTTTTTTAACTTACTGACAAGTACTACACATATAGGTACCTACATATTTTGTCTTTGAAATCGTATTGCTTAATAAGTGCCTACCTATTTTGTCTATCATAATATCTTGACTAGGTAATGTACCATCCACATTAACAACACGAAAGCTCATTCAAACATTGCCAATAGACGCGATTTAATTATTCCGAAGTAATACCAAACCCAACATAAGGTTGTCAAATAGGTATACACTAAAAAAAATCAGGTCTACTAAAACTTTCATCACCGCTTTTGTTGACAAAAAATGTTCACACACAAAATGTATAGGCTTAGCACACACTACGAAAATGCGCACGTTTAATAAAAATTGTGGAATAGCAAACAAAAACACAGTATCGCACGCATTACTGCGTTTTTCCACTGGTTGATTTAAAAAACGTAACTTGTTCTAACCGTTTTACATTTTGAACGCGCGTTTTCGAATCAGCGTTTTTTGTGGTCCTTGTTTTTGTGGCTAGCACACGCACAGCGTTTAACCGCATTTCGATTTGATTTAGTCTCGACTCGTTGATTACGCTCTATAATCTAAAGGGGTGCTGCTATGTCGTCTGATTCAGAGAAAGAACTCTAGACTACGATAACAATGTGTCTAAAAACTTATCCGGATGCTGTATATATATTGTATAAACCGCAAAGTCCTGCCCAACCCTAGAAAGCTGAATTTTTGCACAGGGTTTCTTTTTAGGATGTTTACGCGAGATAAGAAAATATGTTTTCAAAATTCATGCCTGGGGGTAAAAAGGTGAGTAGAAATTCATATGAGACAAACGTTAATTTTGGAGTTATGGTTCTAAAACTTTCATCAAGTAAGTATTAAGTTTTATTTTTGAATAAAAATTAATACTGAAACTGCGCAAATGAAATCGCGGGGCTTCAAGTGTATTTGATTTGTCAGTGGATTTACGCAGTACTTGTAGCAGTGGCGATTTTTACATTTCACTTAAATTAAAAACTTAGCTAAAATACAAGCTGTATACAATAAATCCATGGTGGTACTGAAAATTCAGCAAATTGCCAGCCGCAATGTGTGTTCATACGCTGTTTGGCGTTTTCAGTAATTAATAAACCGCACGCGTTTAACGCGTAGTGCGTACTAAGCCTTAATTCGATCTGACTATACCGGAGATAGGTTAAAACCATATAGGCAAACTGGCAAACATAGGACTTCATTTAGACATTGCTACCTGTCGAATACAGCAACAAGTACCTACCCTATCCACCTATAAACAGGATCAGGTGGGTGGACCGATTTCGTATCGCATATATTTTTTATGAATGCAATAGACATTGATATTGGAGATTTATTATCATTGAAGCCTTGGGCACACCAAACGCGGGACGTGCGCGGCACCCGTCACACCAAAGGCGCCCTGCCTGGCACGGGAGCAGCAGTTTGAGCACGGGGTCCGCGCTCAAACTGCTTTCTGTGTGGCATGCATAGCGCATGTAATAAAATACAG
>SJJU01011112.1:0-13249 GCA_012932125.1 Conopomorpha cramerella
AAATAAAATTTTCCCTTAAAAAAAATGGGGAATTTTCTTTGACGTTTTTCTGACAGATGTTTGACAGTATGACGGTTCTTCGCCCGATAATCTGTCAGATAAACGTCAAACAAAATTTCCCACAAAAGAACGAGTCTGAAGACTGAATGAATCATCATAGAAAAAAAATAGTCGCATTTTTATTCCCACTATCTTTGAAAGATTGTTTTTTTTTAATCATCATCAGCCACATGACGTCGACTGGTTTCCTCCTCTGGAGAGTCGCATCTTACTCTTTCAACTCCCACGGCGGGAAAAGTTGGGCTGAGGTAATGACACATGTATTCTATTCGCAGTCACCACATGTTTTTTTTTAAATAAAACGTCATTAAAGGTTTTATGAGTTTTCTGGATGAATGGATTAAATGAAGGATATTAAAAGTTTAATGTTTATATTTGATTGATTTCGCGCCGTAATACCTGGTTTACACATTTCAATATAAATCCCGTGCGCATTTTTAAAATTTTTCTTCATATCCATACAAAATAGACAATTTCTTGCCTCAGGAGATGACATTTTGTATGGGGAATGAATTTTTTTTTCTTTTCCCCGCAATGTCGCCATAGTAAAAGTTGTTCATATTGACGAGCCCAACAACGTTTCTAAGACCATTGCTCGGGGTCCTTTTACACGACATATATTCTAACAAGCTGTCCCCTGCAAACACCTGTTTTGCCATATGAAGTCGCTTCGTGTTGCACCTCGTGTATTGGAAGATCTACCACTTTTAAACCTTCCCTGGACTTCCACGTGTAATTCAAGACTTTAATTAGCCAAATCGGTCCAGCCGTTCTCGAGTTTTAGCGAGACTAACGGACATCAATTCATTTTCATACAATAGAGATAAGTAACAAATAATAATAATCTTAAAAGATAGACATATAGTGCCGCGGACATTTTTTTAGATCCTTTCAAGAGGAATAATTCTTTCATACATATATCTTTGCTATCTTGAACCGTTTTCGCAGCGCACGGAAGCCCTCAAGGATGAAAAATGTTCCCCGTTTTATTCAATTCGAACCAGTAGTTCCTGAGATTAGCGCGTTCAAACAAACAAACAAACTCTTCAGCTTTATATTATTAGTATAGATAACACGGAAGAACCTGTTCAACAACTGCCTATGCAACACAGGGTGACCAAAAAGTGAGGGAATAGTATCATATTATAAAACTCGTAAAAAAATAAAGAAAATTTAATTACAGAAATGCTTGACACTTCCCGCCTTTTAATCCCAAAGCGGGCAGAGGCACTTGCTAAAGCAAATGACCACGGTTCAACAAGCGTATTTAACCCAACGAGACAGGGGGTGAGCCCTTCGCCGTTATAGGGTTCACACACCTTGTGGTGTGCGGGTTCCATCACGATGTTGTCCTTCACCGCACGAGCGCTGCATAGCGTACATAGGCTCTGAAAAAGAGTCCCATTGGTACACGTCCAGTACCCTGAAGCGTCTCGAACCCGCGTCCTCCCGGTTGAAGTCAAGTATCCGATAACTGGACTACAGACGCTATCACAAATGCTTGAACTACTGTGCCAAATATTGTAGACGGATTCGTTACGTCGATCGATCAAATCAGTGCGGATATTAGCGTCATAATATGTTAGACGAAATTAATGTGATAAGAAGAAATGTTGAAATTGAACACTGATTGCATACATCATTTCCTAATTTGAATTTGTTGGCTACAGAATTACACAAAAACACTCCTTTATTACTTTGCAAATATTTATAATTTAATTTTTCCTTTACTATGTAGTATGTAATGTAATGTATTTATGGTAATGCATTTGCTCGGGTAATTGACTTACAATCGGAAGATCGCAGGTTCCGAGTCCGGCTACTGGACGTGTACCAATGGGACTCTTTTTCCGAGCCTATTTACGTAACGCAGCGCTCGTACGGTGAAACACAGAAGGTGTGTGGACCCTATAACGCCGAAGGGATTACCTTCTACCACGTTGCGATACGATGAACCGTGGGCATTTGCTTAGCAAGTACCTCTGCCTACCCTGCTTTGAGATTAATAGGCATGAAGTGTATTTAATTATATTTTAAAAATTTTAAATAATTTCTTCACGATTTGAGTTTCCTTTTCATGAATTATATTATATGATCAGGCGATTCTTTCTATCAACTCATTATTGTTTTTAATAATAATTAAATCTTAGAAGAGATAGAGGAGGGGCCTATGTCCAGCAGTGGACAAGTATGGGCTGATGATGATGATGAAATCTTAGAAGCCAAAACACCACAGCCTTTTTATTTTTTTTATGCACAATGAACAAGCGTTTAACCATCCTGCCCGATGTTAAGCAGCGATGTGGTCTACGATGGAGCACTTGTTCATGAGGTACCTATTTACCCGCGACTTGAAGACCTTCAGAAGCGCGAGAAACAGAGACTCCGGCAAGTCATTCCACATCCTGGCGGTTCGGATCATGAAAGTAGACTCAAACCGTTTGGTTCGCGTAAATGGTAAATCCACCTGGTATGCAGTGGCGTGCACACCATATAGGCAAAAAGACACTGCCTACCTTAGTATTGTAGCTTCCCGACCTAATAATATAGTAATTGCTAGATCTTTTTTTGTTGTACTCACGAGATAGGCTAACTAAGGTCCTGTGTTTCGTGGGTTAGTAGATAGGTAGGTACCCATATTTCATAAAGACAATTTACCTATACATAGGTGTCAGTCCTTGGGGATTACTGCCTACCTTGTCGTAAAAATCAGGGCACGCCACTGCTGGTATGGATGACGTTTAGCCGTTCTCCTGGTTGTCCTATTGTATAAACGCGATGGGGGTATTAGGTATGTATCTACCTCTATTTATAGGCAAGTTAAACGTAACAATCGGTAAAAGGAAACTTTATTTCGTATTCGTATCGCGTAATGTACCTAAATTTATGAATGTAGGCAGGTAGGCTATTACCTACTTTAGATACCAAGTAGATACGAAATAAGTAGGATATGTTTAACATCTGTAATTACTTAAACGCACGCCCACACTATTCAGCGACCTACCTCACTAGAAAATAAAGTTTTAAATTGCGACAAGTTTTACAAAGTTTTCATTGACAACATTTATTTTTCTTTCTATATTATTTGTACGTATTTTTGTATATTATTATACTCAACATTTTTGTTGCATTACCATAATAGTAGATGTTACAAATGAGGCCGCCAGCGCTAAAGTAGCCTAACCCTAGACCAATCAGTATGGTTATATAGGAGTTTTTAGAATTACGAGCTTGACTTATGTGTAAAGAATGTATAAACATGGACCATAAAATTTGGCATGTACCAGTAACGTCATCATTAATATTTTCTCAATTTTCTGCGAATTTACGCATGGGAGAGATCTGATTTTGTTTTGTATAGCATCTTGACGTGAAAATACGGAAACGGTTTCTTCCTTTTACTAGTAAATGAAATGTTGTCAATTAGGTATATTATTACAACGAAAACTGTTTGTGAGTAGGTAGAATAGCCATAGACTAGATTCAGGTCGACCACTGGGCGCCCCACGAACGTTATCCGCATGGTCTACGAGCATAACACAAAATCTACAATTACAAATTTTACACTTTTATCTAAATTTTGAGATTTTTTGAGATTCACTTCACGCCTTTTAATCCCAAAGCGGGGTAGGTAGGGTAGGGAGGCAGATGCATATAATTTCAAATTTTGTAGCAATTTCAATTATTGTACATAGTTACCTCCTGCCATTGAAGAATGTAAATAACTAAACATTATTTAACATTAAACAAATATAGTTGAGAGTATTAAAGTATCGTTATGCTAAGTGTAAAAGGACCTCGAGCAAATTTTTTTTCAATGTCGCCATAGTGAAAGTTGTTCATATTAACGAGTCCAACAACGTGTCTAAGACCATTGTTGGAGTCCTTTTAACTTTAACCAAAAAATTAAGACTGACAAGAAATTGATAAGTTTTTAAATGGTATTATTTTATCTTACATACCAGTCAGTAACTAATACATTATCACTTCACATGAGCACATTAGAATTACACTTTGTATGACGAACGTATTGCGGATAAACATATTGTTAGAAAAAATCGCCTTATTCACTGTTTACTTATTTTTGCCAAGAAAAAAAGTATTTATAATGATTAAAATGTCACTAAAAATCAAAGAAAGGTCACATTCACACTTTTCAACTTGCCGCAATCTTATGACCAACTAAAAGTGATAATTGACTTGATATTACAATATCATATCCATTAAAAACGATGGCTATCTGTTAAATAAGATACTTATCTCGTAACGTTAAGGCTAGACCAGACTGGGTGGCAACGATTTGATTATTTATTTTCACACATCAAAAGTGTCTGGTCGATGTTTCAGAAGCGACTTCTACTCACTCGGCCCTTGCATCATCCATGTAAGGACAGAGTGAGTCACCCACTCTTTCCTTAATCGATTTAAGTCCTTTCTCTTCATATGCCAAAACCATCGAAGCTTTTCAATCTTGATCACTAAAATTTTCTTTCAAACCTTTCTCTTATCACACCAGTCCTTATTCTGGCATTAAATTAATTTATCGTACCTAAACTTATACTTATATTATTATTACTCCTAATATTGCTAATGGATTTTAATTCCTAGTTATCAAGCTTTTGTTTTTGTATTACGAAACGTCCGACGCGACGTACGTTCGAATGTGGGAACACCCTTATTTTCTCCATCAAATTCTCAAGTCGGTGCATAACAATTTTATCTAAGTTTTGAGATTTTTTTAAACTTTTTAGTTGTTATTTACTATTTTTTATTGAATTTTCGAAAAACAATCGCGGTGATACAAGGTCAATGTGAAAAATGTGAGCTCTCAGTCCAAATGCAGTGCGCGAGAACTATTTAAGTTAAGATTGTGGTCTACTACATAGTATTTCTTTTTTTAGTCTCTTTCATCCAGTATGAGTCATCATAATTCTTCTGCCTTTATCCCACATTAGATTAGGCGCAACACGTTTCCTTAGGAACTTGCAATTTGACATGGATTTAGAGGCATGAAACACGGCACATGGACACACCTTATGGCATGCATAGCTTAAATACGACAAGATTTTGAAAAATTCACACAAGAACAGGAATAATAAATATTGGCAAAATAAACGTTTGCCGGGAGAGCTAGTTCTAAAAACATATGGATTATAATAGCTACATGAAAGTCAAACTTATCACTTACCCTATAGTTCTGTTCGGCAATCTCCTTGGCGCGCGTGTTCCCCTGGTGGTGCAGCCGCTGCTCCTCCTGCGTGCGCAGGCGCAGCGCGTGCGAGTGCGCGCGCGCGTCGGCCCGCAGCCGCCGGTAGCGCCGCACGGCGATCAGCCGCCGCGCGTGCGACTGTATCTTCACTATAGCCCACATCTTGTGCCCGTAGGAGCGGCGCACTAGGTAGCCGCGGGCTGCGGCCTGTTGTGGAATTAACAAGTTAAGCCAGTGTTTATTTTGAAGACATATACCTATGTTTATGTATACAATGCACAAAATAAGGTAAGATTAATGGGGTATATTAGAGGTCTAGGGTACTGAAATCTGTTTTATAAATAAACACTAACCGTGGTATTCATAAAGTTAGAACAGCGCTAGAATATTTATTTTACTGCTAGTGAAGGTCTCGGAAACTGGTAAAATGTATGCTAAATACGGACAAATCAGGTTGATATTACTACTTAGTCAATGTTTTAACTTTTTATAATACGGCGGATATAATATAAATAAGTGATTGTGTGGTATAAATATATAATATCGTAGATACTGTCGGCCAAATGACAATCGCTGTGTCACAAAAACATCAATAAGGCTGAGTTGTTATATTGTGACAAGTAAAAAATGAACCTTAATGTCTAACCACGTTCATAGGAGTCCCAACCTTAGGGTTAGAGCATATTCTTGGCTGACTGTAGAGATGCTATCAATAGGAGAAAGGGTGCAATTTTTGGCTTTGGGCAAGGAAGGTTAGGTAATGTGTTCTACACAAAACTTATTTAAGTAAATAATACTATTTTATGTCGATATTTTAATATTTTTTAAATGACGCTAGATTTTAATTCGATAGTTCTGTATCATTTTGCTTGAAAATAGAGTTCGAGAGTTTTTCTATTAAAATTAACGGAACAGTTACACTCCGGAGAGTACTTAGGTACTTCCGGAAATTTAACAATTCATACTTTACGCATACACATGAAAAAGATGCACACGTGAGCAAAAAATTAGATGGCTATGTGGTGTAGGTACACAAAATTATGTGTGACCCGGATATTTTACAAGTGTTCATAGATACACCGGGAACTATAAATAATGATGACTTGATTAGTCACATTACGTTATAATCAGCTTGGGCAAGAGGTAAAACGCAATATCTCCGATCTCCAAAAGATATTTGATTACTGATTTACAATCCGTATCAAATGATCTTTAACGCTACTTCATTATAAATATTATGCAAGTGCATGCAAATTACTTCGATTAGATACTTATTATTAATGATTTATCATTCACATACTTTAGATTCTATGTATAATATGCAGTAGCTGTGCCCCCTGTAGCCATTTCAATATCACTACAGACATTAAGGTACGCTCAATCACGTTTTGTAATTAAACTGTTATTTTTGCGTTTATCGTAGGTACTTACGGTCGACGAAGAAAAAGGTCTACAGCATTAAGGTTGAAATTGAAATGAATATTATTTCACAACATTGTGTTTTTCCTTGTCACGTCATACAAGTTTCAGCTTTAATAACATTTTAGTGCATACGAGACAATTTGAATTAATTGAATGGGGAATTTTCAGGGCCTTGTTTCTTTTAGTTATTACAGATGGCGCTAGCTGTTTTAGGGGGGATAAATGTCAACGAAATTTCAAGCAGTCGGCAATGAAGATGACAGTTATTTTTTTATTGTATCTTTACATGTTTCAAAAGTCTCTGAAGTTTGAATAATTTACGCTAATAATAATAAAAACGTACTAAAATATAACTTTGACAGAATACCGACCTGGGACACCTACTAGCGACATCTAGGTTGGAAATTTTGGAGTTTGAAAATACCCCATTGAATCCCTATTTAGTGACACAGCAAGGGTCACCAAAACTGATAGATCACTTATTTGGTCCATGACTCAGTAGCCACAAAAAACAGACTCCGAAAGCATTAAAGACTTCCTGGAGTACAACTTATTCACTACAATTTGCCAAGTTTATTGTATTAGGAAAAGCATAAAACACTAAATTCTGAATATTCGGTGTAGAACTTAGTACTTTGACTGGGACTTGTCGTTCGTAAATAAGGTTTCAGACGCGTAGGTAATTAGTGACTGTGGATTTCCACTTTTGAACAGCACAGCTGATCTACAGATGCATAACTACGATAGCGTCTATACTCGTATAAATCGACAAAATCTTATCTACATCAACTAAAAGCCAAATTGTGTTCTACCCATTAATAGGTTTAATTCAGATTCTATGATATTTGTTAGCAATTTGAATTGTCATCTTGTTTGTTAGCTATTTTTAGCAACATATTCCAGTCGATATTTAGTCCTAGTGAACCAAACATTACTCTACTAAGTTTTGTGTTTTGTCTGCTAGCATACTCTAATCGCGAGTGTCACCAAAAGACAAAGGCGCCTCACGAATTACCTATATAATACCTATTAATTGATATTTCTTTCAGAAAACATCTGCCTTTGGGAGTAGGAGTAGTGATTGACGCTTGTTCATAGTGATTAAAAGAAAAATAAGATGTGTACCTGCAGCGCGACGATGTGTCCGCGCAGGTGCCGGAAGCGGTGCGCGAGCACGCGCGCGCGGATGAGCGCCTGCAGGCGCGCGTAGCCGCCGCGCATGCGCCGGTAGCGCAGCCGCTGCAGCTTGCCGCGCCACAGCCGCTGCAGCAGCACGGCGGCCGCGCGCTGCCGCAGGAAGCGCCGCCGGTACACCCAGCCCTTGATCGACCGCTGCAGGATCAGGATCTTGCGCGTCAGCACCCGGTCCCGCTCCTGCTCCAGGTACAGGTCGTGCGCGTCCTTCAGGAACACCTTCGTGTGCCCCAGCTGGTAGTCCGACTTGCCCAGCACGCTGCCGCAGATCTTGGCGGTGGCGGCGCGGCACTCGGTCTTGTGCGCCGGCGGCACGCCCGATATCAGGAATCGGTAGCGCTCCACGAACTCCTTGAAGCTGTGCCGGATGGGGTAGCCGGCGCGCCGGATGCGGATCGTCTCCATCATGCCCGAGTAGCGCAGCTGGCGGCAACACAGCCCTCGGTCGAACACCATCGGCTTCTTGAACTCGTTCGGCTTTATGCACCGGATGAAGAACGGCTGGCAAGTGCCCAGCGTCCTCATCAATAAATCCAGAGACTTCTTGAACTGAGTGGAGAGCGTCGGAGTTCGCTTCCTCGTCTCGGAACCCATCGCAATATCCTCCTGGAAGATATGCTGCAGGAACTTGTTTGTCGAAATGTGGATTAATTGTAGTAAGTCAGCGCTAAACGTGTCTCTGTTTTTCTCCAGGAATCCTCTGGTGTCGTAGAATACTATTCCAGCGAAATGGTTGAGACCGAAGCTAGTGTTGATGTCAGACTTTGGTTTTAAGTAATTTCTGTGGAGGCCGTGAGTTTTGTGCAACTTGGCCAGCATCGTCTGATCCGTTCCTTTCGGAAACTTGGACTCCTCGTCGATGAGAGCCATGATGTTGAGTTGTTTTAGAGCTATGAGATCCAAGGCGTCTTGATTGTCCACGAACTCTATGTGCTGCCAGTTGATGCCCTCGTGGTTGTACTCCTCCTGCTCCAACTTGAAGATGTGCCTGACGAAGAACTGCTGCAAGTTTTCGTTGGCGAAGTTGATGCAGAACTGCTCGAAGCTGTTTTGGTCGAAGTTTTCGAAGCCAAATATGTCCAGCACACCGATAGCGGTGCGCATCGTTGACTTGGGTTTGTAAATAGCTGCATTTATCTTTTTCACTATGGTCACGAACAGTCTCCCGTATATGCCTTTGACGAAGGCATCACGTATGTCTACTGATTGTGTTTTACTCAGTGTGGAGACCACTGTTTCCCCGTGAGCAAACAGTGTTTTTCTGGTGAGTGCGTCAATGAGAGATTCCATTGGAACTCCTAATAGGTGAGCAACTCTCCGCACGTTTGCTTGTTCTATAATTTCTGTGGCATCTAGGTTGTCCACTACGGTAGCTTCGTATTTGATGTTACCACAGTGCAACACGGCTGCTAACAATTTCAATATTTCCCATATCTCTTGTTCGGAGAACAGCAGCACCTTCATGGCAGAGCGTATGTCCGCGAACTCAGCAGCATCGTCTCGACCTTCGCATGTGAAACTGCCCCCCTGGAATAATAATTTAGGTTTAAGTCATTTATTTTTCATTATGATTATTTAATAGATACCTAGCGCAAATATTAAGTCCTTAGTTTTAAGTATAATATCCAATCAACAATGTTTGGGGTTACCACGCGTGTGTCATGTAGTTTGGAAAACTTTTGGTTATTTACCAGGTATAACTTTTGAGCAGTCAAAACGTACGTAGATTTTAGTCTAGAGACCATAGGTACCTAATGAACATAGTGTGCTCCATCGTAGACCACATCGCTGCTTAACATCACGTCATAACGTCAAGCGTTTGTTCATAGTGATAAAAAAAAACATGTAAAGTCACTGACCAACACTTTTCAACGTAAACGTTTCTTGGAATCCTATTTCCACCTCAAAGTAATCACAATGAAAGTATACTTCCGGCAATAACTATTTTTGTGAATACTTACAGCAGACAAATATCTGTACTCGGACGGCTCCCCCAACTCCAATTTCTTCTTCTCTTCTCTAGAAAGTCCAGCGAGGAGGCAGTAGAACACGTGGTAGTTCCTTTCCTCCGTGCCTTGGGAGACTATTCTAGACTTCTCTAGAAGGTACTGCTCGATCTTAGCGCCCTCTATCACACCGGAGCTGTTGAAGTGGATGTCGATGTATTTGCCGAAACGTGACGAGTTGTCGTTCCGAACTGTTTTCGCGTTTCCGAACGCTTCCAGTATGGGATTGGCTTCTAAGATCTGAAAAAATAATCGTTTACATTTGGTTGATTAATAGGTAGATTTAATAGTTATTTACTAGCATTATAAAACAATCGACAGTAACTTCCTTTCTTGAAATAAAAAAATGGAAAAAATAATATGAAAGTTGTGGCTTCTTCTTCAGAGTTTTCGTATTTCGAGAATTTATACGTTAAAGGAAAACATACCACAAAGTCCATAATGTGTACACTATGGGAGGGTGTTCTCCCTAATACCTATAAAATTAGATTAAAATATTGTTGATGAACCCTAGTAAATGCGCAAAACGTAATTAAAGACAATATACACAAATATATTCGTCGATAAACCTTACTGGGCAGAATGATAGAAGCGAATGCAAATATGATATCGTCATTTCTCATGTAAAACAGTTAATTTCTTAGGCAATATGCGTATATTATGGATTTGACAATTTTATTACTTTAAAGACTGTATTACAAGTCAGCTTCTCGAGCTATATAGCTGTTATTTTCAGGAAATAAGATTCCCTTCTGCTCCCGCTAGGTACATGTAACAGGTTTTCAAGTATCTACTGAAGAGAGAAGAAAATACTCCAATGGGTTTTTTCCAAGAAGTTTGTGCATTCTATTTTTATATAAGTATAAAAATAACATTCCATTATGTACTTACCTACCCAACACGGGGCAGTAATAGGTAAACGCTCAATCGGGATGTAAAAGTTTATGATCGCCATAAAATAAAAGGTAATTTCAGTTTGATTGTATTACCTGTTTGCTATAGGCGCATAAAATCTATGACGTTATAATAAATAAGTGACGCTTATTTGTATTGTATAAGTAGGCTATCGCAATAATTTCCTTTTCAATGCAATTTGCATAACATCACCACTTATTGTTTTTCAATTTAGAGACTCGCAAACAAAGCGTACATAATGGTTTGAAATTTTGTATTTCCAATACTTGATGACTTTTTGCTGTCGCGAAACCACATTTCATACGTTCAGAATAACGCCATCTCTGAATGAAAAATATGCGTATTCGTAATTAACATACACATATCAAAAGTGTCTAAGGATCAAGTACATTTTAAAAGATTGCAATCAAGAATATATTTTACAAAAACTGAATTCATTCATAATTTATTCAAAATGTGGTAATAAGTAATTGATACAGGCATGAGGTATTAGGTAGGAGATCAATCCAGAAGATTAGATTTGATTTAAATAAATTAGAATTTTTTATAGCTAAAAATGTTTCATGTGTGTACATATTAGCTTTTGGAATACTATTTCTTTATACTTTTGGTTTATTTACATCGGTCAGTATGGGAAAGTCTGAAACTATAAGACATACGACGATCTGTTCTTTCTTGCTTGAACCATGTCTTATTCTTTGTTTCAGACTATCCGATACTGGCCGATGTGATTCCTCTTGTTTCACCAATGGGGAAAAATACTCAAACTAATGGCACTAGTTTCACTTGACCTAAAATCGCACGATGGGTAAGATTCAGTCAGTCAAATTAACTTGCACGCCTCACTTTGATTATTTAATTTAATTTATTTCAGATAAAGAAATCCATAGAATGTTAGCAAATACATACATCTTATCCTATGTTAGTATCTAATTATAAGGCAATGTTTGGTGCGCTTAATTAAAACCCACATGAGAGGGCTATCATACCTATTAGCAATCACCATGAGGCGGCTGTTGCTACTGCCTCTCATTCTGCTAATCAGTGAAGCAGATTAATTGTCGATTTGATGATCAGCCGAGAAAGAAAAATAACGGTTCAAGCACCATATGCATTTTGCATCGCATTTTATTTTTGGTCTTATTTCTTGAAGATGACCATAGCGGTCATTTAGCTAGCTGTACAGTACATACCTGCTGTTCAATCCAAGAGTGCTTCCCGCTTATAGCAGCCAAGTACTGCAGTATTAGTTTAGTGGACTCGGTCTTCCCAGCGCCAGACTCTCCGCTGATAACAATGCACTGGTCCTGGCCGTAGCGTCGCATGTGAGCGTACGCGTTGTCACCAATAGCGAATATGTGCGGTGGAAGCTCTCCTATCTTCCTCTCCTTGTATAACTTGATCTGGTCAGCCGTGTATATAGGCAGGATCTGGTATGGATTCACCGCGACTAGGATCGAGCCTGTGTATGTCTGAAAATGCAGAGTTGCTGGTATAAGTTATTTGTAAAGAGGTTCTGTCTTGCTGTTGATTGGAGGAAACTTAAAGCGTTCTTGAAGTGATCTTTGGTCAAATTCAAATTCAAAACTTTATTGCAACTAAGTGTAAAATACAGGTGTAAGTATTTGACAATGCGCTTAAAACTTAGTTGCCCCGATTGTGGCGCTGCAATGAACACAATAAGTAAACCAAACATTAACATATTATAGAGGTTTAGGATCTAATAAGTAAGTTAGAAGAAGACTCAAAAATCGTCATTATAATGTACAATGTATACTGTTAGCATCCCGTCTCGCACTGTATGAATACACGGTTAAATTACTACAGCTTTGGGTCTTCGCTTCTTCTGATCTATCTCACATTTTATCCTAGCAAAAACAGGCAAATATCGAATGAACATGCCCCCAGTGATTTTGCATCAAAACCATTTGAATCCTATTGCGGTTTCATCATGATCATGAAAATGTTATGTCCTGTATTTATTGTATTTATTTTCCAGATACAAAGCCATATCCAAAACCATAATGCACCCGCAGTAGACGGTCCAGATCATTCGAAAGAAACACAACAAGACCTCGCACAAAAAGTAAACCCTTCAAGTTTTAAGATAGGTACTCACATAGATAAGATTATCATTGTATCTAATAAGCAGGTTCCTCAATATGCCCGCCTCGTGGAGATCACCGAGCGATATCATGTCTTCGACCCCGTGCACGGAGGTGGCGTGCATCGCCTTGATGCGTCGCTCGGGCGGCAGCCATTGCTCCTGGCCGTCGTCGTCGCGCACGCAGATGCGCCGCCCCTCGGCAGCCAGGACGCGGGCGCCGATGGCCACGTCGAACTCCCGACCCGACACCGGCTCGATCCATATGTAGTCGCCCTGGAAACGGAGAAAATTGTGTTCATTATTTGTTACTAGATCATTGGATCCACTGGGTAATAG
>SJJU01011113.1:0-11266 GCA_012932125.1 Conopomorpha cramerella
AATAAAGAAGATGGAGCTTACGATGTTAAAAAGAAGTCTGCTTGTAATTAGGCAAAAGAAACAGACGTTTCTTAATCCGATTAACCACATCTTACGGGAACATATTATTGTCGCTAAATAAGCAGATTTTTGGTAGTGAGGTTCATTTATTTCATCAAGATATACATATATCATAGGAAAAATACTGAAAAATCTACTTCTTCTGGTAAAGTCGGAAAATTGTGTTGTTTTAAAACGACGATAGTAAGAAGTGGGTTAGGTAATCCCAAGATAGGAGTTTTCTTCGTGCAGTTTTAAACATAACGAGTCGCGCACATTTTTACACATCAGAAACTTTCGGGGTGGGTCTCACTATTCGATGGTGATACTGTTACTAAAGTGGAGAATTTTCAGGATCCTTGTTTCTTTTAGTCATGACAGATGGCGCTAGCTGTATTAGTGGGGATAAATGTCAACGAAATGACTACTTCAGTCAGTGACAGTTTTTTTAATCGTTTGTTTACATGTTACAAAAGTGTATGAACGAGTGTTTTAGTGGGACTGATTTTTGAACCATAATCAAATGTGGTTTTTCTGGTAGAGAAACGAATATAAAAAAGGCCTACAGTAAGAAAAAAAATATAAAAAGCTCCAATTAATTAATAATTGGAAAAAATAATTACGCCTTCGGGACTTAAAACTATACATCTTTGCTTAACTTTATGGCTGGATTATAATGGCAACTGTCAGTCTTTTGTCAGTTCACCGTCATTCCAAATGTCAAATGATTATTTTTAGGTTACAAAATGTACACGAAATGTAAACATCTTCGTTATTTTCAATTCTATTTAGGTAGGTTTAACGTCCGTAGTAGTAGAAAACATTAGCTAAGCTTAAGAATGTTCACAGAAAAAGCTTAGTAAACCGTCTGGTTGTCCACTATGCTTGTGCTTTAGCAGATATTCAAAACATTGGACCAACATGACTCAAGTCGTTAGTAGTTACCGTCTTCGACTGTGCCCTATGATATTTTTATACAAACTAGGTAGTGTGCTGATGGTGAAGGATAGCACAATTTTAATTGTGCCTGCTAATGAATGGCTTGAGAGGCTTGCACATCACATAGACTTCTTGTAAGAACTATACTACCTGACATCTTTTATAATATCTATTCCGAAATAAAATTAAAAACAACTTATTATAATTTTATTTCATTTATTATGATTCATCGTCTTCCTTAATAATCACACTGTCAAGAAACTGAGCAGGTGGTGTATGAGGTTTTGATATCGAGCTCATCCAAGATATTACCTCTATATTATTGTCGTAACACGAGCACAGCATCCTACAGTTCTCCTTCCTGTTATACAGCTACAATAATATCCACAAATTCCATCCTCCCAATCCCATGGCATGGTGCGGCAAGTGATGAACCTGAAAGATTACCAAAATAGTTACGTAGGTACTTCATCTTTTTAACTGGCATCTAATAGCAATGCAATTATCCAGATAGCTTTAGGTAAAGTAATCTAAAGTCAGCGTCAACCTGCGAAAAATATACTGCTGGCGGCTCTGAGGCGACATCGGAATTTGTATAACTTGGTAAATGCATTTATTCCAGTAAATGAAGTGTGTAGCTAGCATTTTTGAACTTACCGAACTATGGTTTAGATAAATCTGGAAGTGAAATGAGAGACCCGTGATCACCTCGATTTTCCACTTCAGTCGCAAACACTTCGCACAAGGAATGATATTAGCGGATATTTTATTGTTTTTGTTCATTTCTCGTATGTACCGATTCTTATTTGAAATTAACAAAAATTGTCATGAGTCCAAACAAACAAACGCCTCGGACTGCAATGCTGCAAAGAGAAACGAGATGGAAAATGACACGATGTTGACATTTGACATTGACGGCAATGACGTTCCGTAGACCTGTGTTGCCATATTAATTTATTATTGTGGGTGGTCAGTATAATAAGAAAAGTATAATTTTTAAACAGCAAAAACTAATTAATGGGAGCTTTTAAAAAATAATTTGAAAATATATTTAGTACCCTTAAATTATGTACTTTTATCGTAATACATTTTTATTCCGGTTCATTCACATTTTTAATAAAGTCCCAGCTCCCTTGGAAAAAAATACAACTCCTTGGGATGTAAAAAGGCGTGAAGTGTTTTTTTTAAAAATTTTATACCAGAGTGTAAAGGACCCCTGAAATGGTCTTAGAACGTTGTTGGGTTAAACCGTTGTAGGGAAAAAAAAAATTTCATCCGCCCATAAACAAAGTCATTGTGGAGCCAAAAAATTGTCTACTTTGTGTGGTGATGACTATTTTTTTCCCCCATTGTCGTCAATAGTAAAAGTTGTTCATATTGACGAACCCAACAACGTTTCTAAGACCATTGCTGGGTGTCCTTTTACATTCTGTATGCATACAAGGTCAAATAAAATACGTTGGCGGAACTCGAGAAAGTCACTCGAGCCATAACACCAAAAAACCTTCCCCAAGGAACCCTATGTTCATAAACACAAAATACCTCTACCTCTTTATATTAAGTGGCAATCAGCTGATCGGGTAATTAGTATGAAGAGGTGAATTTTTTCTCGTTTCTGGCATAGGTTCCTTGCGAAAGTTGTTTTATTATGTCCTGGGCTGCCGGACATTCTCGAGTTACTCGAGTTTTTAGTAAATTAGCGTTGTGTAGGGGTACTTCGTACATCACCCGATTGCAGAAATGAAACTGGAAATCTATGGTATCCTAAAAAGGCGAATTTATAGTACAGTTTCTGTACCTATGTAATATTTGTTTGCAGCATACCCCACGCTGAGACTGAACCAGGGAAAGAAGGGCTGCGTCATCGCTTAGTCAGAAAAATGCACAGAGGTATGTGGTTATGTAAAAATACATTTTTATTTTACAATTGTTTCACTACGGGAAATGTGGAATTTATCTGTAAAGGTAAACCTTGCCGAACGTTCATCGATTAACGTTGCTGTTTTTAAAAAAAGACGGAATAAAAAGTATTAAAACCTACGTGCCTGCATCAGGAACTACCCAAGCCCTGCCTGCCTCTCGGCGTACGGGCCACCCTCTGGAGAACTACGCTTCTACTTGTTTTGCTTTAACGGACGTACACGTATGAAAAGTTTAATGAATGTTGTGTGAGGAGAGAGAGAGCTAATCTCTAACAGGATAATCACAGCTGTAGCTTAAGACTTGAAATTTGTTATGTAGGTTCAAGGTGGACTGATGATATGCGCAAGATGGCTGGCAGAAGCTGGATGCGAGAAGCCGAAAACAGATCACAGTAGCGTGCAATTAGAGTGGCCTATGTCCAGCAGTGGACAAGTATGGGCTGATGATGATGTAGATTCTTAGATGTGTGTATGGTTTTAATATTTCCCAACACAGACAAGAAGACGGACTCGTCAACGTGCACGGAGCCAGAATCGCAGGCTGACAAGCACCAGCAACTGGACGATACCTCCTTCCACGAGGGCGAGCTGGAGTTGACCAGATGCGCCAAAGATGAAGTGGACGAGGACCTGGATGACACTGAGCTGATCAGGATCAAGGAGTTTTTGGAGGAAGCTGTAAGTAACATTTTGTGAAGGATTTTTGTATAGTAAAGTTGTCTGTGTCAATAAACTTTTAAACTTGTTGGTGGTTCTAGGGATGTACAAGCCCGTAAAGATTTGACAGTTATTTGCTATTGTAAGTCATAAGTGAGGTTTAGACTGTACTGATATTTGGAATATTACACCACTAGTAAAGTGATGCATTAGTTTCTGTCCATTCGCTTAACACTCATATGTACTTAGTGCAAATTTATCTCACTAGATGGCGTTGACCACAATGATAAAATTAATCTCAACCCGTGTTTCTTTAGGATTCTGAGGCAACAGCTGAAAGTACAGTGGAAGGCGAGTGGAGTATACACGTGAAGCATTCTAAAGATGGCCACTCGCATCTCTACCTCTTCGCCAGGACGGGCCGGGAAAAGCAGGAATGGTTAGTGAATAAATATTTTATTTTGATTAGTTCGTTTAACTTCTATCTGTGTAAATTCACTTGATGGAAAAGATTAAGTTACAAGAAGACACTGATTAAGTCGTACATTACACGACTTTTCATACATTTCTTGTTTTGCATGGTTTTTCCAACTTATACCTTATATGACTCATATAAATACACTACTAAAAACAACAATTTAAGCATGTTACAAATTATTAACGTTTATTATTAGTAAGGGGTTACTTTCTAGCTTTTGTAATTATTAGCGGCGCGATTAACCCCCGTGTAGGTAAGCGAGATAATAATGTTGAATATTGCGTAATCATTGTATGCATTATATATTATTACTAGTGGACGCCCCGAGATTTCATTCGCGTACTTCACTATTTCATACAAACTATAACACCCTCTATATAGCGACGCGACAAACAGGAACGGGATAATAAGTATCCTATGTCCTTCTCCTGGTTCTAAGCTACGTACACACCAATTTGCAGCCAAATCAGTTCAACCGCCCTTTAGTTATAAATAGTGTAACTAACACGACTTTCTTTTATATATATATAGATTATTATTAAATACTTGATTCTTACGACATTACTTCCTGAGTTTCCTGTCTGCATTAAAAAGCGTGAGTGTGTCTTCTTTCTATCAATTTTAACATTTTCAATATCTCTATTAAACTGTCACATACTGAAATGGCATCATTAGAATCATACTTCTTCAGGACTTCAGCTTAAGAGGGTATTTCCGTATCTTTTTTTTATGACTATGAACAAGCGTTTGACCACCATCCTGCCTGATGTTAAGCAGCGATGTGGTCTACGATGGAGCACACTTGTTCATTAGGTATCTATTCACCCGGACTTAAAGACCTCCAGACTGTACTGTATTGATATTTATTTATTTAATACTTTATTGCATAAATGTACAAAAGGCGGACTTAATACTAATGTATTATCTACCAGTCGACCCCACAGCATGGGAAAGAGTAGTTGCGGGTCAGTATTAATATAACAACTAACTGACCCAGCAAACGTTTGTTTGCTTAATATTCATTTTTCATGCCCGAAAACACGGTTGGAAAGATGTTTTCTAAAAATTAAACCTAGCTAGATCGATTTATCGCCCTCAAATCCCTCTACATACCAAATTTCATGAAAATCGGTGCAGCCGTTTCCGAGATTTCAAGCTAGATCGATTTATCGCCCCCAAATCCCTCTACATACCAAATTTCATGAAAATCGGTGTGTATATATATATACAAGAATTGCTCGTTTAATTAATATAACAATAGGACATGGTATAGATAGTTACATAACACATGTATACAACCATAGGTACAACAATTGATATATTTGTTTCTCTGATACAGGTACAGGAGAATTCTCTCGTGCATAACGGAATCGAACACCTCGTCGCACGATTCATCGGCGGCGGAGGACAAGAGTGCCGCCAGCGACGCGGAGGCCAAGGACGACATAGAACTTGCAGTGTACAAAGTCGCCGATAAGGATGCCGTGTCGTTTGCTAAGACCTCTGTAAGTGCACTTGTTTAACCTTTTCACTGCTATCTACTATATAAAAATAAGTCGGGTTTTCCTCCCTGACGCTATAACTCCAGAACGCACGAACCGATTTCCACGGTTTTGCATTCGTTGGAAAGGTCTCAGGCTCCGTAAGGTTTATAGCAAAGAAAATTTAAGAAAACATTCAACAGAAAAGCGGGAAAATGAAACGAAGCCATCTGGTGGCGAAACGGAGTTCGCCGTGTTCGCTAGTGTCTCATAAATCAGACACATTAGATTACAAGTGATTATGATATTAATAGTTTAAACAGGGTGTTACGCCGCGAAATTAACCAAAGATAAGCATTCAGTTTCGACACAGTTACATGTGTCGTGATCGCGACCACGACTTATCTTTGGTTAATTTTCGCGGTATAATACCTGTTTTAAAAAAATAAATACACTTCACGCCTTTAATCCCAAAGAGGGGTAGGCAGAGGCACTTGCTAAAGCAAATACCCACGGTTCACCAAGCGTATTTAACCCAACGTCACAGGGGGTGAGCCCATCGCCGTTATAGGGTTCACACACCTTGTAGTGTGCGGGTTTCATTACGATGTTGTCCTTAACCGTACGTTACCCGTTTTAAAATGTTTGTATAATGCCAGTGTGCGTTTCTTTAAAAAAATAAATGATTATGATGTTTATGATGCAACTACGAGAGTGTAGCAGACTTGGGCTCCAATTCCTTCGTATTTCGCGCACATTTCATCAGATTTCGGACATCTACTATCAGTGCGCAGACGCTGCTGTACTTTCCAAATACCAGAGTTAATTATTTTTATTGAATAATATTGTTACAGAGTAAAAACGAATCAACATCTGAAGTGACGTTTTCAATACCGACGCCCCCTGCACCCGTGGAAGATGAAAACCCCGAAAAGGCTTTCTGGCCATTCCTGTACAAAATATTGCAAGTTAGTATAATTTATTGGTTTTGGTAAATTAATGCCGTGTTTTGTATGGATGAATCGACGTTACGGATAGGTTCTTCCTCCTCTGACCAGAATATATGTTTTCACCTTAGGTTTCCTTTTTAGCTGATAAATGTTGTAAATAAGTAAATATTCAACGTCTGATACTTTACACAAAGGAGTACCAATTAGATAAAAGCGCCCTCTATACAGAGTGTAAAAGGATTCCGAGCAATGTTGTTAGAAACTCTCCATACAATGTAGACAATTTTCCTGGAGATGTCATTTTGTATGGAGATGAAAATGTTTTTTCATTTCACCACATTCTCGCCATAGGAAAAGTTGTCCATATTGACGAGCCCAACAACGTTTCTAAGACCATTGCTCGGGATATTTTTACACGCAATATAGTGCATAATTTCCTTCACTATAATGTATCCTTAATCTTTAAAATTACTTTCTCATATTAGCAACACGAAAAGTGTTCTAAGCAAGCAGTCGACGTCGGGGTCCTGTGTCAAATAGAACCCACTCCCGACGAAAAGAACAGAAGTAAAAAGAAACGGAAAGCAGTTAGTTCATATTTTTTAATGTGTTGACAGTTATAACTGGCCATAATATAAGTCTGACCATAATCGCTATTCCGCACCTTAAGTAACGATCGGTGAGGTGGAGAGTGGGAAGGCCGTTGCGGTAGTGAGCGATGACGTAATGAGCAGAGAGTAGAGTCCGAAGACTAAAGATCATAGAATAAAGAAGTTTCATCTCTTTTGTTTTCCACTGTCGTTGACAGTAGGTTTTTTTTTTAGAAAACATCTCATTCCTCCGTCCTTTTCGTCCATGCTATCTTTTCAAGGCTAACCTTGCGATGTGTTCATATTATGGTTGTAATTTGGGAGAAAATTACCACGTATTAGCGAAGTCACTGTAGGACGTCCTTGGGAAAAATGGACAGATGATTTACGAAAGATGCTTGCCAGAAGCCGGACGCGAGAAGCCGTAAATTAATCACAGTGTCGTGCAATTGGAGAGTCTTGTGTCCAGCAGTGGACGAATATAGGCTGATGATGACGATGATTTGGGAGAAAAAAAGCTTCACATAAGTGTAACAAGTTTTTCCTGGTTGCACAATGCGCTTAGGCGTGCGGAACCAGAGTTCCTTTTTTATTTGTTTTGTAATAATCACACGGAAATAATAATCACTGGAAACAGGGCAATTCGACTTTCGACCGGTTGTCGAAAACCAGTGTCAAGCAAGTGGTTAGCTCATTAGTCAAATGGCCCTATCGTCCCTAACTCGTTGCAACGACTGCTATCTAACCAGAAGCCGGGATTAAAGAAAAGCATGACATCCCATTTAAAGGATTTCATATACGTGACATAACACTCTGAATGTAAATAACGAAAAGTACATAATGGATTTTAACGAAACTTGTTGGGATATAGATATCTTAATATATAAAAATCCAGTGTCATGATGTTTGCTTTGATGTTTGCTCTTCACCAAGGCTACCGATATTCACAAAAGTTAGAATTTATACGTAATTTCGTCCAATTTGAGAGATAGGATAGTTTTTATTTCGTGACATCCACTGCTGGGCACAGGCGACCCTGGAGGTTATACTAATTTTATATTCATATTAATAGTTAAGACAGGACAACGTCTGTCGAGTCCACTAGTAAGTGTATATTTTTTCACGAAATTCCCACGGGAATGGCATAAACGGGGGTTAGTATTTTTATTTAAATATTGTGTTTACGTCTAGGCTAAGGCAGCCTCGACCGGCGAATGTCCGTGCCCGTTGCTACCGGCTGAAGTGAGTTGGGTGAACGCACTGATGGCGCGAGTGGTGTTCGACCTCATGCGGGACGAGAGAGCGGCTGCATATCTCAAGACTAAGCTGCAAAGAAAACTTAACACGCTCAAGGTACGTTGTGCTTGCTTGCTTGTTTAATTTGTATTATCGTGGAGTGGGTCTTCAATATATGGGGCAATTACTTGGCGTCATCATCATCATCAGCCCATACTTGTCCACTCCTGGACATAGGCATTACTTGGCGTAAGGGAATGGAAAATATGTTATCCTACTTAATATTATAAACGCGAAAGGGTCGATTTTTGATACATTTTCATGCAAACACCACTTAAAATTACTGTGAAACTTTATAATAATACAGCTTATACATCGGAATAACATAATTTAGCCCGGATTCGCCAAGAAACCAAACACACATATACATAGGTGTTAATCCCCAAGGATTAACACATATATATAGGTAACTTGTCTTTACGAAATATAGGGAATCTATCTACTCACTCACAAATCACAGGACCTGCGTTAGCCTGTGTTGTCAGTACAACAAAACAAATCTAATAATAACTCTATTATTAGGTCTGGAAGCTACACTAACTAGGGTAAGCAGTGTCTTTTTGCCTATATGGTGTGCACGCCATTGACACATATACACATATTGTTATAAAATGACAAAAGCAGGTTGCTTATAGAAATTACGACCCGTTTTTGTAACATTGGATGTCACTCAAGTTTGTGTGAATACTGATATTACGCGGATGAAGCCGCGGGGCGTCCTTTGACGAAATTTTGGACTATTGACGTTTGTCATTCTAATTAACCATTCTATCACATAAACTCGGGTGAGGGTTATCATAAAATCTAGCTTTTCAGTGTGTTTTAATGTTAAATTATTATCTAATGTTTAAATAGGTATGTATGTGTCCTGTAGTGTTACAAACCTTTTGTGTTTATTATCCGATAACTTCTCTGAAATCTTTAGATAATTTCAGTGAAGACATTCAATAAGGTTCAAAGTATTTGTTGGCCACGTGGGAATATACTAGCCTTTGTTTTTTTTATCACTACGAACAAGCGTTTGACCACCATCCTGCCTGACGTTAAGCAGCGATGTGGTCTACGATAGAGCACACTTGTTTGACTAAGGGTTTAGCAGTCGTGCTGTTTTAGATAACTTATTGTTTTTAAAACACACACACACACAGTTGCCGTCCATAATGAGCCCGCTGGTCGTGACGGAAGTGTCACTGTCCGGCGCCTGTCCCCTAGTGGAGCGTCTCTCGGCGCCATCTTGGGACGAGCGAGGCGTGTGGCTCGACGCCGATATTGTCTACGAGGGTGGAGCCTACGTCACCGTACTGACGCAAATCAACCTTATGAAACTTAAGGAGAAAAGTAAGTATTGTACTTGCGCACCCCGTCATCTTGTCGCATTGGCGTCGCTGTTCTCTAGGGATTGAATCTTTGGATTTATCGACTATCGATGTTTGTAGTTTATTTTATAAAACAGTAGGTACGATTTATTATTAAAAGTTTAGAACGGGTATTATAGCGTTAATATTACCCACAAATAAGCATTCAGCTTACCTTTACCGTGTCAAACTTTTAATATCATGTCAGTGCGCGTTTTCTTAAAAAATACGATTTAATGTTTCCTTTTTAAAGCGACTTCATAAAAATCTTTCTTAATTCGACCGCTTGTTTTTTTATGTTTGTTCGCGGGTAACTCCGTCGTTTATGAACCGTGTGTCATGATTTTTTTAAAGAAGGTATTTCCAAGAAATCGGAGTATGATGATGGCAAACCCGATAAATCAAGGGGAACTTTAAAAAAATATAACGTAATAAGAACTGGAAGAAATCGCAATGTAGCTTTAAGTTAGACCCTTACACTACCCGTACAATTTTTAAATAAATATATCAATTTCTAGGTTTTTCCGAATATGCCACAGGAAACGCAAACGCATCCTAAAGAACAACACTAGATCGATTGTGAGTGTTTTAAACAAATTTAGATCACGTATTACGACTACAATAACAGTTTTTTTCTAGATGTGTCGTTGGAGGAGACGTTAATGAACGATGCCGACAACGAATTGGATACAGATTCCACGACGGACCAAATCAATGAGAAATTACTTATGGTAAGAATATACATGGATATCTACATACTACTCACGTCCATTGTCTAGCTACAGAAACTTAGGATCACAAGGACTCTTGTAATGTAGCTGACATTTAAGCATTGAAGAATGTCAATATGGACTTACAGTCACGAGTTGCTAGCTCATTGTCTAAATAAATCTAAATTTCCGAATAGCCGACTATGGCTACATCTATTTACAGTCCAGAGCGGACTGGTAATAAATCTTAAAAGGCCTCGTGAATGCTCACCTTTTTCGTAAGTGTATGGTCAGCCAGGAATGTGGTCCATCAGTGTTGATGATACTTCTTTTGTCAGTAAAGCATCAATAATACACTTCACGCCTTTTAATCTCAAAGCGGGGTAGTCAGGGGCACTTGCTAAGTAAATGCCCACGGTTCACCAAGCGTATTTAACCCATCGTGACAAAGGGTGAGCCCATTGCCGTTGTAGTGTTCACACACCTTGTGGTGTGCGTGTTTAATCACGATGTTGTCCTTCACCGTACGAGCGTTGCGTTGGGTACATAAGATCTGAAAAAGTTTTCCTTTGGTACACGTCCAGTAGCCGGACATCAATAATAATATTGTGACAAGTGACAAAATAACTTTATTTTCTAATAACATTTGAGTTTAACCTTAGGGTGCTAAACCAGATTCTTGGGCGACTGTACAAAGCATATACGTATTGTACACATTTCACCTTTTTTTTTTTTTTTTTTTACTATGAACAAGCGTTTGACCACCATCCTGCCTGATGTTAAGCAGCGATGTGGTCTACGATGGAGCACACTTGTTCATTAGCTACCTATCACCCGCGACTTAAAGAC
>SJJU01011114.1:0-14975 GCA_012932125.1 Conopomorpha cramerella
TTACCTCGTCCTCGAAGTTGTTTCTACCCAACTGCAATGTCTGCCCAAGGTATACATATTTATGAACAACTTCGAGAACGGTGCCGTGTACTGAAATCGGTTCCGGTAGAACATGTTCATTAAACATGACCTTGGTTTTATCCAAGTTCATCCGTAGGCCGATCCGTAGAGAAGAATCAGCTAGGTCATTCAACATCAGTTGAAGGTCCTGCAGCGTTTCTGCCATGTTGACGATGTCGTCTGCAAATCGCAAGTGAAATATGTGTTCGCCATTGATGTTGATGCCACGTCCTTTCCAATGCAGCGTCTTGAACATATCCTCCATTGCATTTGTGAACAATTTCGGGGAAATAACAGCCCTTTGTCTCACTCCTCGATGCAAAGGTATGGGACGTGTCTGCTGATTTTGTACTTGAACGGACCTATGTCCAGCAGTGGCCAAGTATGGGCTAATGATGATGATGACTCAATCTTTAAGTCGCGCCTAAACCAACATTGGACAAGTGTCTACCATTAGATGGTAGAACTATTTTGGCACAGAGCACGTTAAGTTAAGCAGGTCTCGGCTCTCTCTCGATAGTCGTTAACCAGTCCTTGGGCATACCGGACTAAATTAATCTGAATAGGTTAGTAGCTCGGACAGCCCTAGCTCCAGTAATAGCCCGTTAGACAATTTTAATCAAACCCTTTGTCCTTCCGCGCGACCATAACGAGCAACTGCCACAAACTCTAGGCAGAAGAGTTTACAAAAAGCATAAAAGATCATTGGGGCAGTTCCAAAATAATATGAATATAGTTAAAAATCTTATCACATGTCCGAATTTTCTTTCTATTGACAACTGTGACGATTCATTACGCATAAATCTTTCAATTTGACGGAACGGTGTAAAATTGGTGTCCAAGGACTTAGCGGTTATTGAAAAATACTAGTGTCACATAAGTGTCAAACTCCGATGGCCGCGTTGTTGTGAAATTCTGTGTTTTGTGTTGTTTACTTGGCAGATTTTATTGCTTTGCACTGATAATTTTGCGTCATCACCTTCGCCGTGCCTTTCGGAACACTAGAAACCCGTATCGTCCTAGTAATTATATCGACATGTGACATAATTTTTAGTTCACATAACGGACGTGTGTATATCCTGCCTACATTCTTTCGCCATAAATGTAACAAAACGTTAGCTTCCTGTGATATGCTGTTACCAGTAGGTTTTGGGTGAAGATGCCGTTCAAATTGAAGTTGAAGAAGACGCGGCAGTACAACGTAGCTTCGAAGAATCTTTATGTGATAAGTGTCGAGGTGTTAGATGGCGGTGTCGCCGATTGCACCCTGTCCGTGGACAGCACAGGGCAGGAATGCTTGGACAACGTGTGCCAGCGGCAGGGGATCAACCAGCCGGAGTTCTTCGGCCTCCGGTACATCAATACGAGCCAGCAGCCGCGATGGGTGCAGCTGGAAAGGCCTTTGAAGCGTCAACTGGACAAATATGCATCATCCCACCAGCTTTATCTGTGTGTGATGTACTACGTCGTGTCTGGGACCAGTCTGCTAACGGATGAAATGACAAGATACCATTACTTTCTGCAATTGAAGAATGATTTGATCGAAGGTCGCATTATCTGTGATTGTCAGCAGGCTGTTATACTTGCCTCGTATAGCCACCAGGCGGAATATGGTAATCATGACCGCGAGAGGCATACTGTGGAGTACCTGAAGAATCTCTTACCTTTTCCAAAGCAGTTAATAGACGGTGGTCAAGTTATTGATGGTAGTGCGTTAGCAGAGAGTGGTCGGCTTGAGTGGATGACATCAGCAGTCATACAACACCATAAGACATTGCATAATATGTCCCAGGTAAGTTGCAAAAATTTACTTTACAAAAAAATTTACTGTTATAATTTGGTACCAGAATATTTTTAATAATTATGTAAATTTGGAGCTCTACCTACTTTCACCATTCGTCAAATCCTAGGCATACTAATCCCAAAATTATTTACCATTGAATCGAATTACAAACTGGTTTAATGATTCAATGAAAGTTGAATGACCTCAGTATAAAGTTTGTTTTCCGAAAGTGACATGCATTTTGGCATCCGTCCAAAGACAACTCCTTCAGGAATCTACGGTTTAAACACAGCCCTGTGAAGATAAATTATTTACTTGTCAGTTATTTTAAGCTTACGAAATTAACCACTTGTATGCCAAGGCAACATGTAGTCTTTTAGTCACACATCTAGTGTTATTTTAGGTATTTGTTTCTGATAAGATGATAGAAACGTAAATTAAATAACACACAGATGACCTGAATGAGTCCTATAAGAATCTGTCAGATCAAAAACATCTAGACAGAGCGTACATTTCTGTGACATTTCTGGCCGTTTAAAGAGATGGTGTAATACTCAAAATGAACATGAAAAAGAGTTGTCCTATTCTATCCATATATTTATAGTCAGTGTCATGTAAGAAGCAAATTCTGACAGGTCAATTGACATGCATAGTCTAGACTAATAGTGTTGTACAGTATTGGAATTATTTGATTTATTTAAGAATTGATTTATGAGTGTTGTTTTGGTATCATCAATTACAGTTGTTATAAATGTTTTATGAACAACAGACAATGCATTCAAGGTTTCGAAAAGATGAAACCTATTTGTTAGCCGTTCATACTTTAATCAAATAGTTGTCACTTCCATTCATGAAGAAAGAAAAAACATCTCTATTAATTGATGACAACAAACTAAGATGCAATAGGATGTCCAACCCTAAGATACAAATGTCATTGCCATACATTTGGTTGTCAGTCACATCCATTCAAAAAATTTTTCATGGATTATCAATGTATCAGAATTTGCTTCTTCGCAGATACATTATTAATTAATACATTCATGTCCACATTATTAATTAATTATTTATTTATTATTTAATACTTTATTGCACTAAAAGTACAAAGGGTGAACTTAATACTAAAGTATTATCTACCAGTCAACCTCACATCATTCTATATGTTCCATCATACATTCACCATCAGTTCATACTTGTCCACTGTTGGACGTAGGGTCCCAATTGCACTCCACTGTGATCTGTTTTTGGCTTCTCGCATCCAGCTTCTGCAAGCCATCTTGCGCATATCATCAGCCCACCTTATCTGGGGGCGTCCTACACTCCGTTTGCCCAGACATGGTCTCCACTTGAGAACTCTAGTTCTACGGGTAATGTGGCCAGCCCACTGCCACTTCAGCTTGTGACATCAATGAGTATGTAGATGACTTTGATAATTAATTATTCCATGAGAAATATGGACATTCACATTTGACATTTTCATCATTTTTTATCGCTATGAATAAGCGTTTGACCACCATGCTGGCTGATATTAAGCTGCGATGTGGACGATGGAGCACACTTCTTCATTAGGTACCTTCACCCGCGACTTTCAGACTGTACTGCGCAGGAAACACAGACTCCGGCAAGTCATACCACATCCTGTTTGCATTATGAAAGTAGACGCAAAGCGTTTGGTTCGCGTAAATGGTACATCCACTTGGTATGGATGACTTTTTGCCGTTCTCCTGGTTGTCCTATTGTAAAAACGCGTTGGGAGTATTAGGTTATGCAACTCCGTTACACACTCTCCGAAATGCACCCGATAGAAGACAGATAGGCTCGCAACCTTGCGGCGATGCTCTAAACTTTATCATTCTAATTAGCAGTATACAAAACCCGTTACTCATGTTTATAATCATCTCAAACCCATTGTTAGGACTAGTTAGTCCAAAAAACATACAGTTGTTATTTCCGATTAGACTAGAATTGGACCAACAGGAAATCAAAAGTTCATGTGGTCTGACTAGTAGAACAGAACAGTAGAACAACATGGTCACAGGGAAGAAAATTAAGCAATCTTTATTCCACAAACCTGAAGGATATGGAATAGCTATGTGTTCTCTGTTTGTTATACTTACACACAGAGTGTAAAAGGATCCCTAATATCGTGAAACATACAAGTTCTGCTAATTAACCCCCGACGCAAAAACGACGGGGTGTTATAAGTTTGACGTGTCTGTGTGTGTCTGTCTGATGCAACGTAGCTCCTAAACGAATGATCCGATTTTAATGCGGTTCTTTTGTTTGAAAGCTGATTTGATCGAGCGTGTCCTATGTTTGATCGATATATGTCCACCCACTCAAAAGTTATGGGGGGTTGAAAGTGGGGATGAAAAATTTTACTTGAATAAATATGTCCAAGTGGGGTATCAAATGAAAGGGCACGACAGGAACATTGAAAACCGGGGGTTTCTTTAAATTTGCAATTTAATTTTAGGAATGCAAAAGCTTGAGAAAAGCGTGATGTAAATGTGTCTTTACATAAAATACGCTTAATAAAGTTTAAAACTTCTAGTGTCTTCAAAATTACTGTGTCTAAATATTTCCATAAAGTTACCAGTTGTTTATCTATATATATACTAGTGGACTCGACAGACGTTGTCCTGTCTTAACTATTAATATGAATATAAAATTATTATAACCTCCAGGGTGGCCTGTGCCACAGCCTAGCACAGGTAAAACAATTGAATCGAGAACCTCCTTGTGTTTTGAACTTTAAAATATTTATAATGCAACAATCGGCGTTTCTCTGAAGGATCGAATCAGAAATAAAGTGATCCGACAGAGACCCAAAGTCACCGACATAGCTCATCGTTTTAGCAAACTGAAGTGGCAGTGGGCCGGCCATATTTGCCGTAGAACCGATGACCGTTGGGGCAAACGAGTTCTCGAGTAGAGACCGCGTCTCGGCAAACGGAGTGTAGGACGCCCTCAGGCAAGGTGGACTGATGATATACGCAAGATGGCTGGCAGAAGCTGGGTGCGCGAAGCCGAAAACAGATCACAGTGGCGTGCAATTGGAGAGGCCTATGTCCAGCAGTGGACAAGTATGGGCTGATGATGATGATGAACGTCTGTCGAGTCCACTAGTCGTTAATAACTTTAACCAACTTCAACCAGCAAAATAGTAAGCCTTATGATGCCATTGTCGCATCTGAACCTGTTTGAGAACGAATGTCATCCGTCAATCTGTCAGTGCCTACCTTAGTCAGCAGTCAAGAATAAAAACTCATATAGAACACACGTCTTTCGAATTGTCTTTGCGCAGGCTAATTTAAAAGTAAACCTACACCCTAAACATTGGTCCTACGAGCCGGATCAACATTACTACTCAGCCGCCGGCCGAACGCAACTCGAGAACAAGGAATTTTTACGACACTAACTACCTACCTATAGTGTGCCCGGCGTCCGGCGAGTGATAAATAAAAAAAAACAAGTCTTCGAACAAGGTGATTGTACTATTCCGATTCAAATAAGCTGCAGTACATAAATTGCATAGTTATTCGAAACTTACATGGTTAAATCAATAATATAGTGTTTAAAATGGCAACCAGTGAACAAATTATTCGAGTATTGGAAGATACGGCGCAGTTATTGCAAAAAACACAAACTAACCTACGAAAATGCCCGAAAGCCCGCCTAACAAAGGGATACATCGAAGCACGACTAGACAATGTGAATCAGTATTGGAAAATGTTTAAAGATGCTCATACCGATTTGATTAAGATGACACCTAAAGAAAAACGTAAGGAGATTCAGTACCTCGTGAATGATGAATATTTTATTTATGAAGACTTGTATTTGTGCATTACGGCGGATTTAAAGGACATGTTATCAACTTTTGTGTCAAATAACAAGGGACTAACACCAGAAAACAGTGATACAAGTCAATCTGCTAACTACAGTGAACTTCAAGTGAAATTGCCAAGAATTCAGTTACCTATTTATGGTGGTAGTTATGATGAGTGGAATACATTTCATGATTTGTTTATGTCACTTGTTCATGAAAACGCATCCTTATCAAAAGTCCAGAAGTTTCATTATTTGAAGAGCAGTTTGACTGGTGAAGCAGCAACATTGTTAAAGCACATTCAAGTGACAGAAAATAATTATGAACATTCATGGAACTTATTGAAGGCACGATATGGCAATAAACGATTGATTGTAAATGCAATGATGAAGCGTCTGTTTACTCAAAGAAAATTAACATCACAGTCTGCCAGTCAAATAAAAGCATTGCTGGACACATCTACGGAATGCCTGAATTGTTTGGATAACCTCAACATTTCTATTAAATCATGGGACCCTCTCACAGTGTACTTGGTCGTGCAAAAGTTGGATCCAGACACACACAAGGAATGGGAAGAACATTCTTACAAGGGAAATTCAGATGAACTTCCGACTTGGAACGATTTGACAAGCTTTTTAGAAACAAGATTTCGCACGCTTGAGTTAGTAGCTCAACCGATCAGAGAACGGACTTTGAAAGAGCGGTCATACCATGTAACAACAACTGTGCCAGCAAAACAGCATGCCACTAATAACATTACTAGGTCATGCTTAAAGTGTACTGAAGCCCACACATTGAGTCACTGTAAAGAATTTATACAGCTTGAAATTTGTGACAGATTGTCATTTGTAAAACAACACAACCTTTGCTTCAACTGCCTCCTCCCAGGCCATGCTGTATACAAGTGTCGTCTGCTGGTAACTTGCCATGTTTGTCATAGAAAACATCACTCACTACTCCATCAAAGCAATGATCCTACTACGAAGTCCATACAATCGCATGTGACCCAATATGAAGACAAGAAGAAAGACGTGGACATTCCACAAGAGATAGATATTACAGCACATTTCACCGCTAAGAAGAGTACAGCCTTGTTAGCCACAGCACTAGTTCCAGTAAAAGATGAATTAGGACAAGTCACCGTTCTACGTGCACTCATAGATCAAGGCTCACAAGCGAGTTTCATTACAGAACGAGCAGCCCAGTTGATGAAGTTAAGAAGAACACCTGTAAAGGGGACAATCACGGGGGTTGGTTCAACACAGACAAGCATAAAACACATGACACATTTAATGATCCAATCAAATCATGATAGCAGTTTCAACCTTGAACTAAAGGTGTATATAATGTCAACACGGTTAACCACTCAGTTACCGTCTAAGTCCATAAGCGACTTCACACATGCCTGGCCACATCTGGATAGTCTAGCCTTAGCTGATCCAAGCTACTGTACACCAGGGCGAGTAGACATGCTGCTGGGAGTGGATGTTTATGTACATATTATAAAAAACGATATAATCAAAGGACCACCAGGCTCACCATGTGCTCACAATACAAGCCTAGGCTGGATTCTTTTTGGAGATATACACCAAGCACAGTGTGAAGATGAAATGATAGTAATGCACCATCAAGTAAACACGGATATAGATACTATGTTAAGAAACATGTGGGAACTGGAAACAACAAACAAACAAGAGTTAACGGCTGAGGAAAGAATATGTGAAGAAACTTTCCGAACTACAACATTAAGACATAAAGATGGAAAATATATTGTAAAATTGCCTAGAAAATCAGAGAAGATACAGTCCACAGAAGGAAACACAAGAGAAATAGCCTTACGAAGATTCAACATGCTAGAAAAGAAACTTAACAACAATGAAGATCTGAAAAGAGACTATGTGGAAGTAATGAAGGATTACATCGATTCAAACCACATGGAAGAAGTACCCAGTCATGAGTTAAACAATCCAGCAGTTTACTTACCACATCACGCTGTAATCAAAGAAGAGAAGGAAACTACCAAAGTAAGAGTTGTCTTTGATGCATCATGTAAGGGCATCAACAACATATCATTAAATGATGAACTGTTGGTAGGCCGCCCACTTCAGGAAGACCTGCGCAACTTGTTAATGAGATGGCGCCTGAAAAGAGTATGTTATCTTGCTGACGTAGAAAAGATGTACAGACAGATATACGTACAAAGGGCGGATGCAGACCTACAAAGAATCGTTTGGAGACAAGCCCAAGACGAACCTGTAAAGGACTATCGTTTAAGGAGAGTCACATTTGGTACTGCTTCGGCTCCATACCTGGCGGTAAAAGTGCTACAGCAGATCGCAGAAGATGAAGGACTTCAACATACAGAAGCAGCAAGGACAATAAGGGAAGACTTTTACATGGATGATCTTATGTCCGGCCAAGACACTGTGGGGGAGGCCGTAGATGTTGCAAAAAATGTACAGTCGATTCTTGAAAGGGGAGGATTCCACTTACAAAAATGGGCCTCTAACAGTCACGAGTTCCTTATGCAATTTGATTCGGAAAATATAAGCAAAAGAATTACCTTACATGAGAAGTTAGATGGCACTATACAAGCATTAGGCATAGCTTGGGACATGGGCGAAGATGTATTTCGATATCAGCTGAACCTACAAGCAATACCAGCCAAGTTAACGAAGAGAAATATATTAGCTGAGACGCAAAGGCTGTTCGATCCACTAGGATGGCTTGCCCCTGCGACAATACCCGCGAAGATTCTCATTCAGAAGCTATGGCTAAAGCGCAGTTCGTGGGATGAAGAAGTAGATCCTGGAACAAGACAAGAATGGTTGGAATTAAGACAAAGCTTTGAACATCTTCATGATATAAAAATGCAACGATGGTTACTCACCACGCAATCGAATATGAACGATGTCACCATACACGGTTATTGCGACGCCTCTCAAAAAGCGTATGCAGCTGTCGCGTACTTGAGAGTAAGAACACAAACCGGAATAGTTCAATCAATGATTATAGCTTCAAAGGCCAGAGTGGCACCAGTTAAACCCGTATCTCTTCCAAGATTGGAGTTATGTGGTGCAGTCTTGCTTGCAGGCATGCTAAAACAATTAAGTATAGCCATGAGAATACCCAGTGCACAGATTTATGCATGGACAGACTCAACAATCGTCCTAGCATGGCTGCAGTCAGACCCCGCAAGATGGCAAACATTTGTTCGAAATCGAGTGGTCAGTATACTGGACGATATCGGATCGAAATGGTTTCATGTACAATCACAAGATAATCCAGCGGACATAGCCTCTCGAGGACTCCTACTACCGGAGCTCACGAAATCTACATTGTGGTGGAAAGGACCTGAATGGTTAACAAACGGTGACATACCATACACACAATCCCATCATAAGACAGAATTGGAATCGAGATCAATCAGCATACAGGCAAATACGAAGTTGGAGACAGAGACTGTGAGCGTAGTGAAACAGTTTGAAGAATTTGACAACCTTCCTGAACTACTAAGAACGATGGTGTATTGCAAGAGATTTCTCCATTTTAAGAACCAATCGTCTGATGAAGTTATCAACCCTGAAGAGTTAGAAACCGCATTGAAGACGTGCATAAGGCTGACACAGGCGGAAGCATTTTCTGCGGAAATTGAGTATCTAACTCAGAGAGGATACTTGAGTGAAACAGTTCTCTTAAATCTCTCAATCCATTTATAGATTCAGACAAACTTCTGAGAGTAGGTGGAAGACTTAGACACTCGACACTAAACGAAGAAACCAAGCACCCAATAATACTAGATAACAAAAGCAAATTGACACTGCTGATAGTTGCCGACGCCCACAAAACTACACTTCATGGCGGTCCACAACTGATGTTATGTTTGTTGAGAACAAAGTACTGGATTATCAGACCGAAAGGTATTGTTAAGTCGCATGTGCACCGATGCCTTATATGCGCACGACAAAACGCCAAGAGCAAAAGTCAGCTGATGGGTGACTTACCTGCAGAACGCGTTACCCCAGCCAGACCATTTTTACACAGTGGGGTTGATTTCGCTGGGCCCTATCAAATTTTGATAAGCAAAGGACGAGGTGCAAAGGTAAACAAAGCGTACATCGCTATATTTATATGTATGGCAGTGAAGGCTGTACATCTGGAGCTCGTGGGAGACCTGTCATCAGAAGCCTTTATTGCCGCCTTTAGAAGATTTGTGTCTAGACGTGGAAAATGTTCGCATTTATGGAGTGACCAAGGAAGAAACTTTGTTGGAGCAAACCGGGAATTGGAGCATGCATTCAAGGAAGCTCAGTTTGAGGTAACCGAGATACCTAACCTATTAGCTGCAGAAGGAACCACATGGCATTTTATTCCCGCTTATAGTCCTAACTTCGGCGGTTTGTGGGAGGCTGGAGTGAAATCCACCAAGTACCATCTGAAGAGAGTATTGAATACTAATTTAACACACGAGGAGATGTCAACATTGCTATGTCAGGTGGAGGCATGCCTGAATTCCCGACCGCTTAGCCCACTCGATGAAAGTGACACAGAAAATTTTATACCTCTCACACCGGGACACTTTTTAATAGGAGAAGCACCACTCACTGTCCCATCGCCAGATCTGAGAAATGTGAGAATTAGTCTTCTGTCGAGGTGGCAACATACCCAGAGATTGCTGCGTGAATTCTGGCATAGATGGCAACAAGAATATTTGACCCGACTGCAGCAGAGATCAAAGTGGCACAAGAAGCAGTCAGAACTTGAGATAGGTCAGATAGTTCTCATAAAAAACGAAAATCTGCCGCCCGGAAAATGGTTGCTCGGTCGCATCGTAGAGAAACATCCTGGACCTGACGGTGTGACGCGTGTATACAGTGTCAAAAGTGGGGATAGTATTAACAAACGATCTATATCTAAACTATGTTATTTTCCAGTTGACGTATCCGATTCTACCTAACTTGTTAATCTTAGTATGGTTATTTACCATTCGAAGTCAACTACACATTTATCTATAATTGTAATGTAAGTGATATAACTTTAACAATGTTCAATGTAAGTCCTAACTGAACTGGGTTTTGGATTGTACCGGAGCGTCTTTGTGATATCTAATTTCCCTATCTACCCTAGACACTAAACTACTTAACTATGTTAATTAAGAATGTATGTCATAAGTTAACACTATTATAATTCCTATGTATTGTACTTTGAAGGGTGCTGACGGATACCTATCTTTCTATGAGCTTAAATGTAAGAAAAAAAAAAAAATTATTGTTTTTGTATTGGATTAAGTTAACTCAAACAGTATTGTTGTGGTTGTAAATGTTTACTATATATATACTTGGGTTAGCTAGGATCTAACTAGGTAATCTTGTACTTTTTCTTGAACTTATTGTTTTTTTGTTTGTAATACTTGGTATTTGAGTTTGTATAATTTGTTATAAAAGGCTAACGTCCTTTTGGTGGCCGGTATGTTTGAGAACGAATGTCATCCGTCAATCTGTCAGTGCCTACCTTAGTTAGCAGTCAAGAATAAAAACTCATATAGAACACACGTCTTTCGAATTGTCTTTGCGCAGGCTAATTTAAAAGTAAACCTACACCCTAAACAATGTAGATGAAGCGAAAGGGGTATGTCAGGATCGTGACAAATGGAGATCTGTAGTCTCTGCCTACCCCTCTGGGAGACAGGCGTGAAGTGTATGTATGTATGTATGTACATAGCGCGCTGCAATTTGTTGAAACTAGCCGAGTCGCACGAAGCGTGACATAACAGCCAATCAGAGCGCGTATTTGTTCTTTGTCATGTCTTTCTTGAGGACCGTGCTAGGCCTGTGCTGGACGTGTACCTGCGCTAGGTCCCCCCGGATGAGGGGTGGATCGGTGTATGTACTCGGGGACGCAATGGGGAATTTTCTTTGACATTTTTCTGACAGATTTTGAAAGAAAGAAAGAAAGAAAATTCATTTATTCTCGCAACATAAACATTTTGAGCATCCAAACAGTTGGAGTAATAACTACATTTGATTAGGTAGTTAGGTAACAAATTGAAATAATAATTTACGAGACCTAACTACAAACAAATTGACACCGTTTACTGCTGATAAGAGTGTTTAGTGCTCATTATCCATATCGCGAGAAAAGGCTGCGTCTCAGGATTATGCCTATTTTCATGCTAACAACTGTCATTACTGTCAAACTTCGTTTGGAAAGTATGACAGTAATGACAGTTCTAAGCCCGAAAACCTGTCAGACAAACGTCAAAGAAATTTCCCCCATTTAACCGCACGAGTCCCCGCCCGTACGCTACAGCCCCCACGCCTTTTCAGTCGCCTCTTACCACAAGCAAGGGATACACTCAGACTATATATATTTTAGTATGTATGTATGTGTTCATTATTAGTTTTTTTTTGCAATAGTACTTACTACATTATAATATGTGTTCATTTAATTTTTTTTGTTATTAATGTATTCACTTAAAACTTTATAAATACTGACCCGCACCTATGTTTCTCCCATGTTGTGAGGTTGACTGGTAGAGAATACTTTAGTGTATTAAGTCCACCCATTGTACTGTTGATGCAATAAAGTATTAAATAAATAAAGTTAAAGCAAATGCGCACTGTTCACGCGCGCGTATTTAACCCAACGTGACAGGGGGTGAGTCCATCGCCGTTATAGGGTTCGCACATTGCGTGGTGTGCGGGTTTCATCAAGATGTTGCCCTTCACCATGCGAGCGTTGCGTACTCGAACCCGCGACCGCGGTCACAAGTCAAGTATCCGACCAACTGGACCACAGACGCTTGTTGTGATTTGTTTGGGGCATGTTAATTTCCAAAAGCATCAAACTCCAGCATTACCCACACTATGTATTTTTTAAGGAAATGCGCACTGACATGATATTAAATGTTTAAAACGGGTATTATAGCACGAAGATTAACCAAAGATAAGCATTCAGCTTACCGAAGCTTAACGAAGGTAAGCTGAATGCTTATCTTTGGTTAATCTTCGCGCTATAATACCCGCAGTATGTATTTTTCTCTGTTTCTCTGTTTCTCTGAGCGTCTGTGGTCCAGTTGGTCGGATACTTGACTTGTAACCGGGAGGTCCCGGGTTCGAGTCCGGCTACTGGACGTGTACCAATGGGACTCTTTTTCAGAGCCTATGTACGCAACGCAACGCTCGTACGGTGAAGGACAACATCGTGATGAAGCCCGCACACCACAAGGTTTGTGAACCCTATAACGGCGATGGGCTCACCCCCTGTCACGTTGGGTTAAATACGCGCGCGTGAACCGCGGGTACTTGCTTTAGCAAGTGCCTCTGCCTACCCCTCTTTGGGATTAAAGGCGTGAAGTGTATTTATTTATTTTTTGTTTCTCAACAGACACGAACGCACAGAATTTCACGGAAATAACTTTAAGTAGGGAACAGCAGATTGCGGAGATCAACGAGCGAATGAAGTCTTCCAACTACAAATACGCCACGTTTAAATGCTCGGAGTGTTACAAGGGGTTCGTGGATCGCACTGCTTTTGACAATCACATGGATCAACATCGGGAGGTTAGTAGTCTAGCAGGTTGGCCTAGCCGTTGGCATAGCCGTGTGGTGACGGCGAATAGAATACATGTGTCACCATCCCAGCCCAACTTTTCCCGTCATGGGGGTCGAAGAGGCGACCGAGGGAGCTCTCCAGAGGACGGGCAGCAGCGCTCTCTGTGAGTTAAACCACAACACCACTGCGATCACAACCCGCCTGACAAGCGTGGCGATTACTGGCATTTCACCCCAAATGACGGATCTCATTGGGGGAGGCCCTCGTCCAGCAGTGGACGTTATGTGGCTGATGATGACGTAAGTACAATATTTTTTAGTTCTGGACATATTGTTACTTGGGGGAAAGTTGTTTGATATCATACGCTGAGTGACTCTCCAGTTTCGCTAAAGTTTGTAATTTGACCTTGTATATATATATATATATATATTTACCAGGATCGCGGTCAATGGCAGTGCGACGTATGCAAACTGAGGTATACGTCAAACAAACAACTCAGAGCTCACACCTTCACGTCACACCTGAGAAGGTTCCAGTGTCTGCTGTGCCAACATCGGTCGCTTACTGCGTGAGTTATTACACTACAATACACTCTGATACACTATACACATAAATTAAAATGCACTGTGCTATACTACTCTATAGATCAGTACACTATAGAACACCGCACTTGGTAACACTGCACTATAGGACACTGCACTTGGTAACACTGAACTGTAGAACAGTACACTTGGTAACACTACACTATACTTTGTAGCAGTTTTTTTATCACTATGAACACGCGTTTGACCACCATCCTGCCTGATGTTAAGCAGCGATGTGGTTTACGATGGAGCGTCAAATCGTTCCACATCCACCACAGCAGTGACGTAAACAACACTTACCTACTGTTACAATCTTGACACACCACTCTTGCCGCATCCACACGCACCAGATCACTACACTTGGTTACACTGCACTTGGTAACATTGCACTATAGATCAGTACACTTGGTAACACTGCATTATAGATCAGTACACTTGGTAACACTGAACTGTAGAACTGTCACACTACACTATAGAACACTATACTTTGTAGCAGTGCCCTAAACAACACTTCCCTACTGTTACAATCTTGACGAGTGGTACTCTTGCCGCATCCACACGCACCAGATTACCACACTTGGTAACATTGCACTATAATAAGAATAAGAATTTTATTTCCAAAACACATTTACATTGTACAGACTGAATAGGTTCCAGGTAGCTATACAGATAGTAGTAATAAATCAAATTAAAAATGCTATACAAATGATATGAGTTCTCTACCTCCTAAAAAGGGCAGAGCCCTGTAGTCTACTATAGGTCAGTACACTTGGTAAACTGAACTGTAGAACTGTACACTTGGTAACACTACACTATAGAACACTGCACTTTGTAGCAGTGCCCTAAACAACACTATGTTACAATATTGACACACCACTCTTGCCTCGTCCACACGCACCAGATCTCATGCACTCTTAAAGTGCACTAAACGTCGAGTAAAATAGTTTTGGTTTAGACTTATGTATAAAAATATACACTTCACGCCTTTAATCCCAAAGCGGGGTAGGCAGAGGCACTTGCTAAAGCAATTCCCCTCGGTTCACGCGCGCGTATTTAACCCAACGTGACAGGGGGTGAGCCCATCGCCGTTCATAGGGTTCACACACCTTGTGGTCTGCGGGTTTCATCACGATGTTGTCCTTCACCGTACGAGCGTTGCGTTGCGTAC
>SJJU01011116.1:0-16559 GCA_012932125.1 Conopomorpha cramerella
ATACGCCGGGACATTTTTACACACGGTCACCTGACCCCAAACTAGGATACCCTGTACTATGGGTGCCAGAGACTGATACACTTACATAAATACTTTTAAATGCATAGATAAATAAAACACCCAGACGCACACAACAAATGCCTCAGCTCATCACTAAAGCATTATATCCGTGGCGGGAATCGAAGCCGCGACCGTCGTCTTAGAGGCAGATATCCTGACCACTAGTCCATGCCAGCTGTAACAACATAAGATAATGTATTGTAGCCTAAGGTCTGATTTGGCTAGTTTTTATAAACCTATCAAGTGTGTGATTCAATATATGAGCCAAATTTGATACGTTTATGTGAAATAGTTTTTGATTTACGAGGGGGTCAAAAGTGGCTCCAAATGGCTCGTATAATATTACACACGGTGCGGGTCGCCAGTTCTGTTTCTTGAACTTGGCTTGACACGCATGTCTAGATAGTGTACCAACCTCGCCGAAACTATCATGGTAATTAACCCATTAGCACCCACTGTACTCGGAAGTTGACACCTCATTTTGAACTCTATGACTCGATCATTAAAGTTTAAATCAAATCATCATCATCATCATCAGCCCATACATGTTCACTGCTGGACATAGGCCTCTCCAATTGCACTAAATCAAATAAGACGTAGTTATTTGTCTGGGTATATTTGGGTTAAATAACAAATTAAATCATAAGTAAATGTAAACCATATTTCATATTAAAGTATTTTAAGTGTTTCAATGCAAACCGCTATTTCAATTAATGAACTCATTTTGGTTCGATGCAACAGTTTGTTGAAATCTGGCCAATTGCGAAAATGTTGGAACATGCCGGGCATTGTTTGGTTCTCTTAACTTAGCCTTGTTTATTGTGTTCCGGAAACCGATTCTGTAATATTCAATATAGTTTATTAGCTTTTAGAATATTGAAAGTTAAAAACGGGTATTTTAGCGCAAAAATTAAGTAAGGGTAAGCATTCAGCTTACCTTCGCGGCTACTACGGTACCTGTAACTGTGTCGAAACGTCGGGAAAACAACGAAAGTAAGCTGAATGGTTATCTTTGGTTAATTTTCGCGCTATAATACCCATTTTAACTCCTTTTAAATTATATTATCCTCCTTTTTCCTACGGAACATGTCGAAACGTCGGGCAAACAACGAAGGTAAGCTGAATGCTTCATCATCATCAGCCCATACTTGTCCACTGCTGGACATAGGCCTCTCCAATTGCACACTGAATGTGTCGAAACGTCGGGCAAACAAGGAAGGTAAGCTGAATTCTTATATTTGGTTAATTTTCGCGCTATAATACCCATTTTAAACTTTTAATATTATGTTAGGCCACATTACCTTAAAAAAACTTTTAGAATATATTCCACAGCATTTGATTTTATTGTTTTTATCTCGTTCATTATTAAGTCTTCAGAAAGGGATCCACGTTCCCGTGGGAATTTCGGGGATTCCTATCTTAGTGAACCCATACGGTACCTAAGCTATGTCCTTTCCAAATTTAAAGTGCCTACGTTTAGCCGTTTTGGCTTTACGTTGATATGTCAGTCAGTCAGTCCGTCAGCTTTTCCTTTTATATATTTAAGATTAAGAGCCTTGCTTTATTAATATACATAATATGTATTATACACTTGGAGTTGGTCACGCGTTGCGCGGGGGCTGTAGAATGTCTTATGGGTGCCCACGGCCCGCCCAGCATCAGCGACAGCTGAAGGCTGGGCGGGGGGGTTTAGTTAGTAGGAGTCTGACAGTGACAGATCGGAGGGTAGTAGCTACTCTATACGCCTATCTTCTTAAGGTACATCGCGAAACTTGTATTTGTCATAGTCAGTGGCGTGCACTGGCTTTTACGACAGGGTAGGCAGTAATCCCCAAGGATTGACACCTATGTATAGGTAATTTGTCTTTACGAAATAAAGGTACCTACCTATCTACTCGCCCACTATACACAGGACCTTCGTTAGCCTGTGTCGTGAGTACAACAAAAAAGATCTAGCAATAACTCTATTATTAGGTCGGGTAGCCATAATACTAAGGTAGGCACTGTATTTTTGCCTATATGGTGTGCATATTTTGTAATCATAGTGATGATTACAAAAAAATAAATTGATGAAGAGCTCCATAAATTTCCACGGTATCGTAATTAATCTTTCTACTATATCACATTATCCGTATACTTTAAACTATTAGTAGAATCACTTGCCACCAAAGCTCATTTCGCCCGTCCGCTATTGTAAAATCAGAGCCATGCTAACATAAACAACGTGCAAAACTTGAGCTCTGTCGCGTAATAATTCACACTATACCCTAGACCATATGTTACTAGGTTGTCAGTTGCTGTGTGCTCGACCCGCAGCTCTCATCGCCGAACGTTGCGGTTTGCCTCACGCTGTCCCCACCTGCCTGCATGCGCCTCTATTGTGTCCACAGATTATAGGCTTCGCTACTGAAAAATAAAGATGGAATCAGTTTGTAATGAGGCATTTTTAAACTCATTTTTAACCCTCGACGCAAAAAGAGGGGTTGTTTTATAAACTTATGTTTAACGTCTGTCCTTGTCTGTTCACCCACTCAAAAGTTATGGAGATTCAGAGTGGGGATAAAAAACTTAAGTAAATTATAGGCTTCCATACTGAAAAATAAAGATGGAATCAGTTTGTAATGAGGCATTTTTAAACTCATTTTTAACCCCCGACGCAAAAAGAGGGGTTGTTATAAGTTTAACGTCTGTCTTTGTTTGAAAGCTCTTATGATGTAGCGAGTTTTGGTTCACCCACTCAAAAGTTATGGGGATTGAGAGTGGGGATAAAAAACTTAAGTAAATTATAGCCTTCCCTACTGAAAAATAAAGAAGGAATCAGTTTGTAATGAGGCATTTTGAAAATAATTTTTAACCCTCGACGCAAAAAGAGGGGTTGTTGTATGTTTAACGTCTGTCCTTGTTTGAAAGCTGATATGATCGAGCGTGTTTTGGTTCACCCACTCAAAAGTTATGGAGACTCAGAGTGGGGATAAAAAACTTGAGTAAATTATAGCCTTCCCTACTGAAAAATAAAGAAGGAATCAGTTTGTAATGAGGCATTTTTAAACTAATTTTTAACCCTCGACGCAAAAAGAGGGGTTGTTGTATGTTTAACGTCTGTCTTTGTTTGAAAGCTCTTATGATGTAGCGTGTTTTGGTTCACCCACTCAAAAGTTATGAGGATTCAGAGTGGGGATAAAAAACTTAAGTAAATTATAGGCTTCCCTACTGAAAAATAAAGATGGAATCAGTTTGTAATGAGGCATTTTTAAACTCATTTTTAACCCTCAACGCAAAAAGAGGGGTTGTTATAAGTTTAAAGCTGATATGATCGAGCGTGTTTTGGTTCACCCACTCAAAAGTTATGGGGATTGAAAGTGGGGATAAAAAAAATACTGCAGTAACAATGTCCAAGTGAGATATCAAAAGAAACGTCACGACACGAACTGGACAAGAAATGGATATCCAAAGCTCGTCCCATCTTGGACCAGGACGATGCCTACGGGAGACACTAAAGGCCTTACTGATAATAATTGACCATTACAAATAATAAAAGCTTCTAAATGTTCCACATTTTGCATAAAAACAATTCTGACAACTCGATGAAGTGCGGCGCCTAAGTCATGTGTTTTGATGCAACATGTGGAACATTTAGAAGTCTTTATTATTTGTAATGGTGCCTAAACATGGCGTAGCAATCATCTCACACAACGCGCCTTATTCTTCGGGATGAGCAACGGTTGGACGGTAGGAACCGTCCTACAGCACGTGGAGTGGACCCCGCCGCGACCCTACCTCCGCCGGCGCCTCGCTGCATCAATCGCTCTCCTCTACGCCACGGGATACTACGAGACCTTTTGTGCGCCTACATATCATAAATACTCCTTTTATAAATTATAAATACTACCTCAAATTGCCTTCATTCCATGTTAAGTAGCTAAAGCACTTGTGTTATGGAAATCAGACAACGAGATGTATTTACTTATATATTTTATTTTTATTTAAATATATATAAATAAAACGCCCAGATACATCCAACAAGTGCTTAAAAGCTCATCACCTAAGGGTGTGTGAAGACCACGAGTACCTGTCAGCGGTGGGAATCGACCCTACGGAGCAGAGGCAGACATGCTGACCACTACACCAACTATCATTGTACATAATATACCATTAAACTACAGCCTATAGCATAACCAAGTGTTGAGACAACTTGGTTGTGCTGGGTCTCCGGGAATCTACCTAAGGCTCAGCCCTTTGTACATACGTTCACGAATACAATTATATACCTATAGAGGTATAGTTATAGAAAAGGAGGTCTTCCTAATAGGTACATATTAGAAAGATTTCGCTAGACTCTATAGACCAGTGGACGCTCCGCGATTTAATTCGCGTAGTATTAGAATTTCACACAAATTATAACGCCCTCTATATCGCGACGCGTCTCACAAGATCCAGATACAAAGTCCATCTTCTGGCCTTAAGCTACTTCCCCACCAATTTTCACTGACTTTCTTTTGTATGTGTAGTTTTTGCTCTCTACAAAATCAATTTGTACAGACATACCTAATTCAGACACTCACGAGAACCAACTGAAATGCATTAGCCGTTTTTATACACGAAAAATTCGCAAGAGGCAACCACCTACCAGAGAAAAGCGCCGGCGTAGTCCGACCCCAAACCATTTGCCGGCGCAATGGTTTTTATCCAGAAAAAAAAACTTTTTTTTCTCGTTGTAACGGCAGGTAATAACGGGGGCTTTATGAAAGGTTCGTTGCTGCTTCAGTATTTCAGAATGAAAAGGTGTTTTGGCCACGTTTCTGTGAGCGTGGACGCTTTTGGAGCCCTCTGATGTTGAGCGGCTTTGAAATAAAGTTCCTATTGTTGTGAGGGGAATAATAACACAAATAGTTGAAATACACACTCTTTTCATACGCAGGAACAATATTCGAATAAAGGGTGCAAGAGGTGTTGTGGAAATATTTTATTTTTTTAGGAGAGCAATATTTTTGCCAAACATTTCACGCTCATTATTCCAATGATTAGTGAGTACAGGAATATCAACTTCCCTGCCCGATGAGTCATATACGACTCCCAGGAACATTTTGGAATAAGTTCTTGAGTCAGAGGTGACTCATTTCTCTATAGGTACTGTTTTAGGCAAATTTTCGTATTTAAACGTGACGCACGTTTTAATCACATCTGGACGTATGAAAATTGTATTAAAAATAGGTATGAATAAAATATTTTTTCATATTTCATTCAGTAATAATTTTATAAAGCTTAAATTAAAAATAATTGTATGGGGACAGGGAAGTTGATATGCAACTGATTAACCCTTTAAAGGTCATATCCCGCCGATCGACGTGACATCAATAAGACTTCTATTACTGTCTTTACTTGTAAATTACGTATTAGGAACTGTATGGAACGAGCAGGCTCCCCTAACACAGGTTTAAAACTTAACTGGGGAGTGTAAATACTTTGTAAAAACACTATGACAAATAAAGATATTTTGTTTTTTTTAAGCGTCTGTGGTCCAGTTGGTCGGATACTTGACTTGTAACCGGGAGGTCCCGGGTTTGAGTCCGGCTACTAGACGTGTACCAATGGGACTCTTTTTCAAGGCCTATTTACGCCAACGCCAACGCCCGTACGTTTGAAGGACAACATCCGTTGATTATGAAAACCCGCCACACCACAAGGTGAATTGAACCCTAAACGGCGATGGGGCTCATCCCCTGTCAACGTTGAGTTAAAATACGCTCGGTGAACGTGGGTACTTGCTTTACAAAGTGCCCTGCCTACCCCTCTTTTGGATTAAAGGCGTAGTGTATTATGACTTTTATTTATTTGTTAGTTTCATATATTAGATCGCCCCAGAAGGACATATACAGACAGATTGGTGATGTCCTGGCCGAAGGTGGCGTGAAAAGTACTCGAAACCGGAAGTCATGTATGAAAAGATGTATGAATGTAGATGAAGCGAAAGGGGTATGTCAGGACCGTGACAAATGGAGATCTGTAGTCTCTGCCTACCCCTCTGGGAGACAGGCGTGAAGTGTATGTATGTATATTAGATACCTACATGAAAATTAACCAAAGACAAGCATTCAGCTTACCTTCGCTGTTTGCCCGAAGTTTCGACACAGTTACGTGTGTCATGGTCGCGTTGTGCGCGTTTCCTTACAAAATGATTTAAATACCTAAATTTTTTTTGGGAAGGCCCTCGTCCAACAGTGGACGTCATGTGGCTGGTGACGATGATTATGATATTTTCTTTGTCAATAAAATGGGTCATAAGCCGGAGGTCATGTATGAAAAGATGTATGAATGTAGATGAAGCGACAGGGGTATGTCAGGACCGTGACAAATGGAGATCTGTAGTCCCTGCCTACCCCTCTGGGAGACAGGCGTGAAGTGTATGTATGTATGTATTCAAAACCATTTTTCAATATGCCGACAATGTGCAACAATCACGTATATCATTCCGAAGTGTTTTAAGCTGTTCGCAAAATTTGAGTTCACTGGAATTTATTGCGAGCAATTGTGACAAAGCGGGACCAATTCTCACACACTTTCGCACAGCGGCCATTGTAGTCAGAGTTTTACAGTAAATCAACAGAAGCACCTACCATTTGTTCCCCATACAATATTATAACAACGTCATCGCCGAAATAATAGACCGCTTACTTGAAATAGAGACTGGGGGTAATGAACACATTTAGTGGAATGTGTAGAGTCGGTTTTCCACCGCAAGCGGAGCTAGCATATTAATGGTTTACCTCGCAGTACAAAATTGCATAGATGTTTTGCCATATCACACCAAACTAGACTTGCAAGCCTCTCTTTGATGTACTTATGTATACAAACTGTCACTTTTACTACTAATTTGACAGTTCGTAATACCCTGATACGCAGTAAGGGATAGAAAATATTGTGCGTCACTCTTTCACACCTGCAGGCCTAGCATGCGCGTCAAGAAAAACACGACATTCAATAACTACACGCTCTGATTGGCTGTAATGTCACCGACGGCCTCCTCCGCACCTCCGTGCGACCCAGCTTGTTTCATTCAACTAATCGCAGTGCGTTTTATGTCTTGGAGCAGTGTGCTAGAGGGGCTGCATGATATTCATATTGTTGTCTTCTTTTACTGTAAACGTTAGTTTTATATTGCAAGTCTAATTGTTTTTTAACCGACTTCAAAAAAAGGAGGAGTTCTCAATTCGTCTGTATTTTTTATGTTTGTTACCTCAGAACTTTCGCCTGGGTGAACCGATTTGGATGTTTTTTTTTTGTATGAAAACTGGTGCTTCCCGTTTGGTCCCATATAAATTTGGTTCAGTTCCGACAATGGCATCCATGAGAAAACCACAATAATTATGTCAAATTTTACTGGTTGAAGTCGTTTCTTTTTTCTTTAAGCTATTGATCTGAGATTTCCACCAATAAATTCCAGAGAAAATAACAGAGTAAAAAATGTGGTCGCTTAGGTATTTCTCTTTCACGGTGGAAATTGAACTCCCGAACTCTTCCTCAGTGAAAATATAAACCTATTTTATGGAAAAGGCGCTCCGCTAGACAATTCTCGCCAGTTCCTCTTTGCCTGTGGAAAACAGGCTTAAGGTTTTTTCGTTGATTTTTTTTTAAACGAACAAGCGTTTGACAACCGTCCTCCCTGATGTTAAGCAGCGATGTGGTCTATGATAGAGCACACTTGTTCATTAGCCTGCGACATAAAGACCTCCAGACTATACTGCGCAGGAAACAGAGACTCCGGCAAGTCATACCACATACTGGCGGTTCGCACTATGAAACCTGTATCAATGGCTTTTCAACCTGTTTATATACATTTTATAACAAACTGACAAACATTGTCTTGCCAACACACATTTACAACATCTACATCAGCCACAGGACGGCCACTGCTGGACGAGGGCCTCCCCCATTGATTTCCATGATCATATGGGGGGAAATGCCAATAATCGCCACGCCTTAGCAGTGTAACTCTCAGAGAGCGCTGGAGCGCGCTTTTCAGTTGAAGGTCGCAAGAAGAGAACACTTAAACGCTACATCCTCAGTGAACGATTTCATACGATACGTTGCGGATACGATGCGATGCGTTTTTAATACGATCCGATGCGAATCGGATTGAGTGTCCTGCGTGCAAAAGTTATCTGCGTCCAACGCGTAAACATTTCAAAGCTCCGTCGTATTATTTTATCAGAAAATTCATATCTAATATTTACCCATCCCCGGTGCGTTAATAAACGATTTGGGTATGATATATTACGTTTATCCCATAATAATCTCCTTTCTTTGACTGTGTTTATAATTATTAATACACACATCCGTCGTAGCAGCAGCCATGTTCATGCGAAAATTCGTCCGGAAATCGCAAACTACTCGTACGAATGTCAGTCGGAAAGACGTAGGACACTTGTATTGATTACGAAGATTTGAAATTGACAGCGTGCGTTCGTGCGGACATCGTATCGGACCGCATCGTATCAATTTGTTCACTGAGGACGTAGGGTTAGAAACACATAGTGTGATATATTTATATGAATATTGATTTCAAGAATAAATAACTAATGTTGTTTACAATTCGGTTCTTTAATCAAAAAAAGTGCTGTTGACGTTTCCATTCTGTGAATTGATTAATTTATTACTGAATAGTCGTTCCGACTTGAAACAAGTTGTTAGGAAGTAAAATGTCAAAGTTTATTGATTTGTCATCGAATTCCATCAAATTTATTACTCCATGAACAGATTAAGGGACCTTTGGCGTGTAAGTGCTGAATATTTATTCTTTATTCTATTCTCAAGTTTAATTTTATTCTTTTTAATAATAATAAAAATGTATATTTTTGTCAAGACTAACTTTTTTGACATAATTAAGTACATTATTTACAAGCTACACTAAAACTAAACTTTAAAAATATATTAATCCATTGAAATCTATGCTACTCTTGCTGAAATATTTCTAAGTTAATGTGAGATATTTTCACTACTCTATTTCCCCCTTTCTTGGTTTATTTAATGCTTTTAGATATCATCCATCAAAACAAGACAAGAAAACAAGAAACGAGAGAGATTCGCTTAAATTATGTGTCAAACTATCTATTTTCTTATGCTCTGTGAACATGCGTGACCACCATCCCGAGTGATGTTCAGCTAGCAGTATGGTATTTCAATGGTCTTTTAGTTCTTGGGAAGGACGGTCTAAAAATAGGGTGAAAACCTGGGCAACGTAATGCACTTCCTTAAAATAAAATAGCGCATACTTTTTTTGACTTACTTATTTCCTGTTCTGTCGAAATAAAATGTCACAAAGACAACCAAACAAAATATTATATTACAAGATGGGAAAGTAAAAATGTTTGTACAAAATCTTTTTTGTCCGCAACAAATGATATAGCCACGCGTTTCTACGAAAGATGCTGCAAGGACTATAATAACGCCACCAGTTGCTTTTCATTACAAATTTATTCATCCCCCAAAAAAATCGAACCGACGACGGGCGAAGCTAAAATAAAATCAACGACATACCGTATCGGATATAATTATTTTGCGTTTGGAGCGAACATGAACCTTCGTGAAGACAACATTGATAGCAACTCTGCACGAAAATTCCGTGAACTGTGCTGCATCATCCCTACCATAAGAACCGTCCTATCAACTTAACGAACTACCTCGTTGTTATTGTTTCACCCGCCATTGTCTCCACTGGCGACCAGATAACGAGTGCAAGTCTACTTTCACGCTCTGAAAATGAACCAACTAACGCAAGCCGTCTCCCACCAACACTGCTATATGACAGGGGGACTGAAAAAGACCGAGAAACACTCGAAATGCAATGACTGTTTCTGTGGCGATCCGCTCTCTTCATAATTGACGATCTTCAATATTTCAGACGTCATTGTTCCTCGTGAAACGGCTTCAATTCCAACTGAATGTTATTATTCTTAATACAGCGCAGACGTGATAAAAGTTATACCTACGTAGATTCTAAGTAATAAATTATATAATAATAATAAATAATAAATATTTTACAACAACACACACACATTGCCTACATCCTAGTAGCTAAAGCACTTGTGTTATGGAAATCAGACAACGAAAAAAAGAACGAGAAAAAGATATATTTACTTAAATATTTTTTTATTTTGTTCATTTAAATATATGCTTCTATAAATAAAACACCCAAACACATTCAACAAGTACTTAAAAGCGGTGGGAATGCGGTGCGAACCCACGACCGCGGAGCAGAGGCAGACATGCTGACACACCAACGGGCCCGTCGAATTGAAAAGTTTTATCGGAAATTCGAACTGTAAATCATTTGTTCTCATTCATTCCAGAGCAGTATCGATACATTACTTTTGTATAAGCCTCCGCTCTTACTTGCGTCGTCGCAATCCGCATAAATTTAACGAAACCAAGATGGCAGTCATATTTGCCGCCCTCAGACCAAAAACAAGTAGACATGCAAATCCTTAACTGACGTCTAGAATAAAACGAGACGACGAGTTAAAAAACATGCAGGAGTGAAAGAGTACGAGACAATATCTTCTGTACTAAGGTACAGAAGATATTGTCACACTTGTACACACTACTATGTACAGTTACAGCTTACTGCTTATCAGGGTAAATCTGCGAAAAGTGTGTAAAGTGACAGTTTGGATCCAGAAGTACAGGCATTAAAAATGTGTAGGGAACAAGAACATATTTAGCTCTAAAAATTCAAATTTATTTAAATCAAATCTAATCTTTTGGATTGGTCTCCTACCTAATTCCCCATGCCTGTATCAATGATTTATCACCACATCTTATATATAAAAATCAAAGGCACTTTTCGTTGTCATTCCATAACTCGGGAACGGGTGGACCAATTTCGCTAATTCTTTCTTTGTTGTGCTTATTAATGACAGCAGAAGGTTCTTATGAAAGAAAAAAATGACATCCACTGCTGGGCACATGCCACCCTTTTACATTCATATTAATAGTTAAAACAGGACAACATCTGTCGAGTCCGCTAGTCTTATATATAAAAATCAAAGCCACTTTTCGTTGTCATACCATAACTCCGGAACGGGTGGACCGATTTTGCTGATTCTTCTTTTGTTGTGCTCACTTATGACAGCAGAAGGTTCTTATGAAATAAAAAAATGACATCCTGCTGGGCACAGGCCACCCTGGATGTAGTTAAGACAGGACAACGTCTGTCGAGTCCACTAGTTTTGAATAAATTATGAATGAATTCAGTTTTTGTAAAATATATTCTTGATTGCAATCTTCTAAAATGTACTTGATCCCTAGAGACTTTTGATGTTTGTACATAATTTTCCATACATTTTGGTGGGGCAGACAGAGACTGCGGCTGGTACGCGACTTGCAAGTCCTGTTATGTTTGCTCTGAGTTGCCGCCAGTTCGAAGCTTCCGTTTTTTTCTTCACACTTTCATCAAGTATGTATTCAGTATTCGTCCGGGTTGGAATTCCTAACGAACCCTGTTGATTGTTGTTCACTCAAACAACTGTTGTAACCGCGTGTAGTGTGAATAAGATTTAAACTTAGTCTCCGTTTGTGTGAAAGATTGGAATTAGTATACTAATGTAAGCATTAAACTTAGTAATAAATTTTAAAATCAATTGAAAAGATGGACAGGGAGTTTCTTGTCTTCTATCCCCTTGACAAAATGAGCTGATAACGTTCTTTCTGAAAAAACACCAAGTGTTGTTTCAATGTTCATAACTTATATTTTGACAAGCTTACCCGCCAAACGTTGTTTTGCTAATGTACGCTTTTAACAGTATTTCCCTGCTATTATATGTAAGTATTTTACATAGAAACCTTCTTCTAAAATAACTATCTATCAAAGAAAATTGTATCAAAATCTTATGCGTAGTTTTATAGATAAGCTAAGCGTACCTACCTACATAGGGACAGACAGGTGGGAGCCATTTTGTTTTATACTGTGTACTATGTATTGATGTAGCACTGCTACTCCTTACAATTCTAGAATTCGATGGTCCCTATTAAGAAAGTCGGATCTACAAAACGGAACATGTTCAGGAGAGAAGAGAGAAGTTTTGGATATTAAAACTAAACTACTTGTGGTACATACTTCTAATTTACAACAGCTTATCTTATCTTTGGTATCTTTACATGATGTTAATTATACGTATAAGTTTATAGATCTTAATATCACCCATCTTTTGGCGTAGTAAAGTACATATTCCTAAAATTGCACTACCGACATTTTTAATTGGGACCATCGAATATATTTTGGGATGACCGATCTTCGTGATGTCTCCGATAGGAAGTACCAGTCAGGGATGTATCCGGCCATCAAGCATTTGATAAATTACTATTCATTCATATTTATGTTATATTGTATACTTAGCAGTAAGTCTTGGCGATTTGAAAAGATGCCAGTTACTTCCCGATTCTTCTGGCCAGTAAAAGAAGTTAATTCTAACCTGGGACGTTTACTTTTGTTTTAAAAGTCATAAATGACGTTCATCGAGCTTTGTGTTATGCTACTGTATATCTGTATGTTATAGCACTTATAACGATGAAATAAAGAAATTATGACTTTGACTTTGGAATAATAACTGCGTGTAAAATGACCCCGAACAAGCAATGTTCAATTTGGATGGAGATTGTTTTGCGTTTCCCCTCAGTGTCGCCACCAGCCCAAAAACGTTTCTAAAACCATTGCTCGGGGTCCTTTTACACTCTGTATTAAATTTGAGACTATAATTTTAATTTTAGCTCAATTTTCATTTGACAAAAAATGACAAATGAAAAGGAACGGGTGCTGTACCATGCTTCAATGTTATTGACATTTCTCGGAAATCTTATTCAGTTGTCATCAATCATCATTGTATTGCTTATTCAAAGTTACTCAAATGAAAACACGGAGTTAGGGTAACAATAATTATTTTTATGTTTTTTAATGAAAATTAAATATTCCCAAAATAAACATGTCAAAGCTGTTATACTGGTACGGAAGTCTATACGTGGCATTCATAAAAAGAACAGCGCTAGTGCACTGCTAGTGAAGGTCTCAAAAACTGGTCAAATATACGCTAAATACGAACAAACCAGTCTGTTGATATACGTCTACTAGTTAGTCAACTTTTCATGAATACGGCGTTAAATCTTCAGGCTCTTTTCTGGGATTTTTTAAAGAAAACTCAGAATCCACCACGAATGTACAATGATACAGTATATCATCATCATCATCCCATACTTGTCCACTGCAGGACATAGCACTCTCCAATTGCACGTCACTGTGATCTGTTTTCGGCTTCTGCCAGCCATCTTGCGCATATCATCCCCACATATCATGTACACCTTGCCTGAGCGAGTCCTACACTCCGTTTGCCAAGACGCGATCTCCACAGTAGTAGTAATAATAGTAGCAGTATATTATATACTATAAGGGCCAAAGGATATCGAATATATAGTGGTCATATAGTTGGTATAGTGGTCAGCATGTCTGCCTTTAATTCGTAGGGTAGTTAGTGGGTTCGATTCCCACCGCTGACAGGTAGCTAGGTGATCGGCTTTTAAGTACTTCGGATGTGTCTAAGTTTTATTTATATAAAATATAATATACACACTTCACGCCTTTTAATCTCAAACAGGGTAGTATTTTATTTATATAAGTATGTATTTATTAGAAAAAAAAATGTATTTAAGTAATTATATTCCGTTGTCTGATTTCCATAACACAAGTGCTTTAGCTACTTAACATGGGATGAAGACAATGTGTGTGTTGTTGTAAAATATTTATTTATTTATATAATTTTAAATAAAAAAAGACAGACCCTAACCAGAGTCAGTCGCCCGCCCACACGATAGTTTAAAGTTTCCTTCCTTTTATCAGGTTTGCAATTATCGAACCCCTACTTCCTAATAATGTGAGCATTGAGATATATGTAAAATTGTATTAACGACTAAGTTATCGGCGAACAAAGATAAAAAAAAATATATACTGCGTGTAAAAGGACCCCGAGCTATGGTCTTAGAAACATTGTTGGACTCGTCAATATTAACAACTTTTACTATGGCGTCAATGCGGGGAAAGGCAAATTTTTTTTTTTCATCTCCTTACATAATACACTTTTTTTTGCCTCGGGAGATGACATTTTGTATGGGGATTCAAAAAATTTTTCATTCTCCCGCATAGTCGCCGTAGTAAAAGTTGTTCATATTGACGAGCCCAATAACAATTCTAACACCATTGCACGGGGTCTTTTTGCACTCTGTATATACGGTTGAATTAAGAAATATTCCTTCTTTACTTAATTGCTCTTAAAAATGAATAATAATGTGAATAAGAAGGTACACAAAATTCCTGGAAAATCTTAAAAACTCGCTACAAGAGAAACCGTACTATGAATTTCGGGTATATACGCTTAGATCACTTAAAGGGAACGACCTACCCAATATCCAAGGGCCGGAACGAAAAGTTTCCGCTAATAAGTGTACATCTTTAGCAGGGGGCGCCACAGTCGCGAGTGATACGTAACTTCCTGCGGCTTGTTGGCGAAAGAGAAAAACCTTGTTCGACTTCCGACACAAATTGCCGACATGGGGCTATTCGTGGATTATCTATATTATGTTGTATTACGCTTTCGGAGATCGCAGTAGGCACCTAACAATATTAAACTTGGCTACTGTTTCGTGGGGCTGAATAACGTGGGCATTTTGCTTAGAAAGTTTCTCTGCGTGTCTTTTCCAAAACGGGGTGTTTTGGGAATAACGACGTGAAGTGGATTTTTTTGTCGTGGTTCTTCGGTGGTGGATGAAATCTTTTTTAGGTGTCTGTAAAGCCCTCGTCCAACAGTGGACTTCATGTGGCTTGTGATGATGATGAAAGGTAAAAAGATATAACTCGACGTCGGAAACGTAAGGTCGGATGTGTGATTATAACAATATGACACAATATGCGACCTTATACTTTAGAATTTAAATCCTATCCGTAGAAAGGCAGGACTGTACTGTTTGTTTTAATAGCGTAAGTTATTTCTTTATCACGCCTTAACATAAAGACACTTTGATTAAAAAAAGCATATCGTCCCCTAGCTTGCAACACCGCTTAAGGATTTTTTCCAACTTTTAAGGAGATAAAAAAGTGTTGCTGATTGCGACGCCAACCGACTTGAGCGCTTGGTTGAAATCCATCTCATGAGACCGATGTTTCGACGCGCAAAGCGCAGCTTCATCCAATGGCATTAAGATGTAAAAACCGCCAGTTTTCAACTTGAGCGGTGTTGTTAGCTAAGGGTCGATATCACTATATTGAATAAAATAGAACAAAGAAGAGATAGAACGACTTATATAGTACGACGCATACATACTTTGTCCATAATTTCCGTTCTGATTTTTTTAAGGATTTTAGTAGTTTTCTCAGTAATTTTCAAGACAACAGAACCGAATTAAACCTTTTTAACCGATTTCAAAAAGAGGAGATTGTCAATTCGTCTGTATTTTTTAATGTTTGTTACCTCAGAACTTTCGCCTGGGTGAACCGATTTGGATGTTTATTTTAATTTGAAAGCTGGTGATTCGCGTTTGGTCCCGTATAAATTTGGTTCAGTACCAACAATGGCATCCATGAGAAAACCACATATATGTCAAATTTTACTGGTGAAATTCGCATTTTTCAAACTTTCATTTTTTTCTTCTTTAAGTTATCGATATTATATTCTAATGTCAGAAGGAAAATAGCCTTATTTCTCTACTACTAATCTTGTTCGACTGTACGTTCCAAAGCATCACTTGAATAAGCCCCTAAGCCGGCCATAGCGCACCAGATCATAGTATATAATACTTACTACTTAATCTAGAACGCATACATATTTTGTCCATTATTTCCGTTCTGATTTTTTTTAAGGATTTTAGTAGTGTTCTCAGTGTGTCAATAATTTTCAAGACAAAAGAACCGAATTCAACCTTTTCAACGGACTTCAAAAAAGGAGGAGATTCTCAATTCGTCTGTATTTTTTTATTTATTTGTTTTTTCTTATTTCTCTACTACTTATCTTTTTCCACTGTACGTTCCTAAGTATCACTTGAATAAGCCCCTAAGCCGGCCATAGCGCACCAGATCCCAGTATATATTGGCGAGCGAGAGGAAACTTCGTTACGAGGTACTGACGTTGAATCGGAACATGTGCAGCACATGTTACACGTATGTCGTCAATAAAACTGCCTCTTTACATATGTACAGTCAGCCAAGAAAGTGCTCTTTCAGTCAGTTTAAATGACACTTCCTGTGTCACAGGGGGTGAGCCCATCGCTGTTATAGGGTTCACACACAATGTGGTGCGGGTTTCATCACGATGATGTCCTTCACCGTACGAGCGTTGCGTATTTTGCGTATATAGAGGTAATCAGTCCACCTTGCCTGAGGGCGTCCTACACTCTGTTTGCCGAGACGCGGTCTCCACTCGAGAACTCGTTTTCTCCAACGGTCATCGGTTCTACGGCTAATATAT
>SJJU01011123.1:0-12589 GCA_012932125.1 Conopomorpha cramerella
ACGAACGACAACAGTATTGGCAAGAATCCATTCCAAAGCACAGCGAGCGACCTGTTCTCGAGCAGGAATCCGTTCTTCAATGGCGGCTGGAGCGCCGCGCCCGCGCCCCCCTCTGTTCCTGTTAACCCGTTTATGGTATATTTTTATTTATTACTAGTTGTCTCGGCAAACATTTGTCTTGCCATAGTATTGGAATAAATACACATTTTAAACCTTCCACGTGTGATTCAAGACCAAAATTAGCCAAATTGGTCCAGCCGTTCTCTAGTTTTAGCGAGACTAACGAATATCGATTCATTTATATATATATAGATTGTATATAGAATCCCATTCAATAACACTATACCAATTTTCCTGGCTTACGAGTCCTGACATTTGATGATTCTTTTTGCATAAGGTATATATAGTATATTTCAGAACGAATTTCGTCATTTTATAACATTCCGCGGAATTTTGGTATCATATGCAGCCAGTGATGTAATAATTTACTGCGAAAAAGTTTTCTTTAAAAGTGCGATTTTACACAAAAACAAACGAACAATGTTGTCCAGTAACGTTAGTTCTATAATAATAAAATGGAATTCACTCCGGAAATCGCGCCGGATTCGACATGAGTCAAACATTATTGACTACTTCTTTCTCAGATATGAAGTTTATCGTCCATCGGGTTTTTTTTGCAGAAATTTTGCAGTAGATATCCACTGATTGTTATACATTGTTGTAGATTGGCACGCGACTCTATTCAGTATCCATGTTTCGGAAAAAGAAACACCCTGTACTTGTTAAAAAGTATTATATAGCCTAGAATAGAATGCATGTGTCACCACTCCAGCCCAGCTTATTCCGTCGTGGGGGTCGTAAGATTCGGCCCGAGGGAGCTTTCCAGAGAACGGGCAGCAGCGCTCTCTGTGAGTTACACAACAACACCACTGCGATCGCCGACCAGCCTGCCAAGCGTGGTGATTATTGGCATTTCCCCCCAAATTATTATGGAATTCATTGGAGGAGGCCGTCGTCCAGCAGTGGACATCATGTCGCTGACGATGATATTGAGGTCTTTGTTTTTTTTTAGTTTGTTTTAGGCGTTTTTTTGACATATTTTATTAATATTTCAGCCGTCCATGAACAACGGGAACTACATGAATTCGAAGAATCCATTCCTGTGATTGGGTCACGTCTGCTTCGGGTAATGCTATGAGTCAAAGAACAAAGTAACGTAACTAAAAGCACAAAACCAAGCTACAAATTTGTTTTTAATACTATAACAATGTATTATATAATTAGAAATTTATTTATATATTATGTACAGCGTTAAATTAAATACGTTGGCTAAAATCAAGGAATTAATTCAGACTACACGAGACCGGATCTGTCCTCAAGGAACTCTATGTCAAAAACGAAAAAAAATATTTCATCTCTTCATACAAACTTACCGATCAAGAGGTGATTTTTTTTATTGTTTTTGACATAGGGTTCCGTGTGGAAAGTGGTTTGGTAACATGAGTGACCATTTCGAGTTCGGGCAATGTTTTTCATTTAACGTTGTATATTTTTTTTATTTGTTAAGTATTTTGCATGTTAACCATACTGTGTTAAAATGTCGTTATTACACGCTTATTTTGGTTAATTTTAATATTATACTAGTGCCTCTATTTGCCTTCATCAATGAGTCATTCATTATGAATTTATATTGTTCTAGTTGGAATATTTTATAATTATTTTTGAAAGAAAAAAAAAATGTAATACTAGAAATGTAATCATGATCGTCCAGCAACTGTGAGATTTTATGAATGTAGTACGAATATTATTAATACCTATATTAACTATAGTATGAGAAGTACGTAAAATATAATTTTTGTATTTTTACTGTTTACGATAAAATCTATTAATTATTCTATAACAAAATTAGTCATTAAAATAACGTATATGTATTGTTGGTTAATCGTGAATATGCCGACATATCGATTAACAATTGTTTTTATTTGTAAAATCGATAGCAAATAAGGATGCGAGCTTATCCCTGTATTCCCTTTGGCACTACTCGACAGTACTAGTAACTGTGAATTAAAAGTCTAGACGCTCTGTATTTATATGTCCAAACCTAACCTAACTTTTATGTTTGACAAGGCCCGCTCATTAAAAAAGTTGTATGGTCGGTAAAAGTGAAACTCCCTACTCCGCGGCCGACCGTCACGCGACATGCAACACACAGAGGAAAAAGTTTGAGACTACGTAATAAAAGTTTCACTTTAAAAAAATCAAAGTCTAGGTACCTGTATCAATATTGAAAAATACACTTCACGCCTTTAATCCCAAAGAGGGGTAGGCAGAGGCACTTGCTAAAGCAAGTACCCACGGTTCACCGAGCGATATTGAAATTTAAAAATTATTGGCCACACGCACAAGAAACCATTTTTGACACATCCGTGTAAGCTGGTAGTCATTAGGTCGAGTTCACCCATTGTCTTCACCTTCTAACAAACCGACCACAAACAAAACGGTACAATAATTACGGCCACGGGAAAAGTTGGCCTGAGATGGTGTGTAACATATTGCATAGTTAGAACAAAAAAGACCTAATACGAAACATGCCGACTTTGTAATTTAAATCATTTTTTAATGAAACGCGCACAGACATTATTACTCAATATCATATAAAGACAAGCTCGAGCTTACCTTTGTACACTTCACGCCTTTAATCCCAAAGAGGGGTAGGCAGAGGCACTTGCTAAAGCAAGTACCCACGGTTCACACGCGCGTATTTAACCCAACGTGACAGGGGGTGAGCCCATCGCCGTTATAGGGTTTCACACACCTTGTGGTGTGCGGGTTTCATCACGATGTTGTCCTTCACCGTACGAGCGTTGCGTTGCGTACATAGGCTCTGAAAAAGAGTCCATTGGTACACGTCCAGTAGCCGGACTCGAACCCGGGACCTCCCGGTTACAAGTCAAGTATCCGACCAACTGGACCACAGACCTTTGTCTTTGGTTATATTCGCGCCTATACACCCGGTGAACAATATTTTGTAATTTAAGTTTTGTATCTTTTGTGTTACGGTTCAATTTCATAAATGACACATTTTGTTTTGTGTCACTTTTGTTCTAACTGTGCAACATGTTAGTAACCCCAATTAGTATGAAACCTACTTTATTTTAGTAGTGCCCCGGTGAATAAACCATTAGCTTATATATTACACATCATCATTAGACAGTTGTCTATTGCGTTGTAAGAAACAACATGGTAACTATTTGTTGATTTAAATGTAACCGCTTTTAAAGTCAAACTGTGCCTTAATAACACATGTATCAACTTCACGAGATTTTGTATAAAACTATTTAGAAGGGTACCTACCATTACAATGGAGATTTTTTTATGACGGGGGTAAATAGGTACCTAATGAACAAGTGTGCTCCGTCGTAGAACCCATCGTTGCTTAACATCAGACTGGATCGTGGTCAAACGCTTGTTCATTGTATATAAAAAAAACATCATGTCACTAGTGTCACATACCTTTCGTTTGTTGTTACAGCACAAAATCTACTAACAAATAATATAAAATAAACGCTCACGGCACTGATATATCACCTAGCAGTGGCGAAGCTAGGGGGTAAGCCGGTAGTACAAGACAAGCCTATGCCAGGCACATTAACAAATATTTTCAAGGAAATTAAGTAATGTAGGTACTTATTATAGCTCAAATAAGTAAGACAAAAAAAATATCTAAATAAGCATTGGTTAAGTGCCTATTTTTCACTACCGGCTTACCTCCTAGCTTCACCACTGTCACCTAGTATAGGATTATTCAACTTAACTCAATTGGGAAGAAAACGCGAAGCTGGACGTAGATGGCGCTTCGTACGCTTGACCCATATGAACCAATGAGAGTGAGACAATCTCTCACATGAACTTGTAGTGACAATCGATTAACCAATCGTGTTGTTTTCGTTTTCAAGCTATACGTCATTAGTTCATAAGTTTTCTTCCCCATTACATGTGAGTTTATTCGTAGTTTTTGGCGTGATGGGGCATTGTTAAACACATTTTCCTCTATGACAGAGGTCACTATTATTCTGTTGTAGATTGTCAATCAGACGCTTACAGCTAAATACGATGTAACTTCTTCAATATTGATTGAAGTTGTAGCAAGAAGTTTCGGTCAAAGAGTGTTTGATTGATGATCGACATTGAACACGCTAGCGTCATCTTTTGAAATAACGGCAAACTAAATTAAAAATGCCTCATTGTAACAAACCCAGTTGGCACTAGAGCCATTTCATGAAAGTCGTGTTTATGGAGACAGTGATATTAATTACGGAATCAGGAAAGTTAAAATGTGAAATGAATGTCATGGAAAATTCTCCATTGTACATCATTGTGAATTCAGAAGTATACTAAAAAGGGAACTTAAACTTAGGGGGTCAATACATGCAAAATTATTCACTCGTGTTGATTTCTGTTGCTGATACATATATACACTTCACGCCTGTCTCCCTGATGGGTGGGCAAAGACAGATCTCCGTTTGTCACGGTCCTGGCATACACCTTTCTCTTCATCTACATTCATACATATTTTCATACTGTACATAAGAGTTTAAAATAATTATACGGACAAATCGAAAATATACTAGACTGGCGGTAAAGTGCTGATCTATCCACTGACAACAATAGTGCGTCAAATTTCGTTCTGTAGAAAATATCAAAAAAAGTTTTAAAAAATGTATCGAATTCTGGATAAATCATTTGGGAACAATGTCTGTGACCATACTTAACTACCCTAAGTAGACTCAAATCATGTTCTGCAGCCCTAGCACGCGTGTCAATAAAGACATGACAGAACAAATTCGCGCTGTGATTGGTTGGTATGTCACACATCGTGAGACTTAGCTTGTTTCAACCAATCGCAATGTCTAGTGGTATGTCATTTCTTTTTTGTCACGCTTTGCAAAGGGGGCAGTAAACCGATTACCGTTTATACCTCGCGAGTGTAGTTTGTCTCTGTTGACCCCGCAGTCACAAGTGACTTTCACTGCATCTAAGAGCTTGCTTGCCATAAATAATATTACCTTTTTACACTGTATAAAACATAGTCCCGACTCGTCGTATTCAATAAATTATTAAACTAATGCTGAAGATATAAAGAGGCTCGATTATTTAGCAGTTAGTACTTTTAAGCGCCAATTGCTGCTATATTTTTTTATATATGATAGTTGTTCATACCCTGATTGTATTATGTATATTATTTCCTAAGTGCCTACGTAATTTTATTTATAAATAGATGCAATTTGTTAATTCAACATTCCTAATTCACAAGCTCATTCTAATGTTATGTATAGACAATTTTACGTTAAATTATAGTATTTATATGTACCTAAATCAACGACCTAAGTAAGATTATATAGCTCGTAGCTTTTTGGGTCGTCCTTCTTCCCGACCAAGTATAAAATTTCGGCGGAATCGAGCTAAAAAAATCTCGCTTCAGGGTTAAATTCGTCAGGAGGCGTAAGACGGAACAAAGTCTTCAAATATTTCGAAACAAATAATGTCTTATTCCGGTCTTTTACTGATAAATTAGCCTTAAAATACCCATACGAGTGAGTACTCGGCCCTACCTACTACTAGGCCCTTTAGGCAAAGGCCTTTTTTTACCTTTAGGTAAAGGGCCTAGTAACATGGGAATCCGACTATCCACCCTGGAAAATCTACCCCAGGGTAGATATTCGGGAAATGCCTGCCCTGTCCGTTCATTTGAAAATTTTATTTATATGACGATGTGGATTCTTGAACGCGTTTTCCCACTATCCACCCTGGGGTGGATTTTCTAGGGTAGATATTCAGAATAAGCCAGGCTTTTTTTAAGCCCGGAGCAAGGCGAATAAACACTACTAATGGTAGTGTAGATTGGAATAATTTTATGTAATAAATGTAATTATTAGAACGTTAGAAGGGTACACGGGGGGTATATTTACCTTCGGCCGTTTTACGTAATCTAAATTCGCGCAAGCGCTTTTTTAAAAAGAAACAAATGTTCGCTTTTGAAGTTGTTTCTGATAAAATAATATTTTTATATCTTGAACCTAGTTTCTATTTGATTTTAGTGTTACGAGTGTACGAAAAATTCTTATGGAAACTAGTTTGAAGATCAGAAATGTATTCTATTACCGAAACCAACTCCGAAAGTAGGATAAACTGGATTATGTACACAGCCGAAGGTAATCGAATTAACAGCCTAATAATCGATAAACAATCGGTTATTTTATAAAATATAAAACTTCTATTAGCTGATTTCTACTGCAAATAATACCCCTTTGTACTCTTCGTAATTATTATGAACAGGCCGGCTCCTGCCACTGTATACCTCGTATTGAACAAACTTCGTACAAAAACCCGCTTTATTATTAGTCGCGAATTTTAGTTAATTTTACTTATTTATGCACCGAACATTATGTATTTAAAGAACAACTACGTATTTATTATTTTTCTTTGTACATAGTGGTTGAATTATTTACCAAATAAGATTAATCCTTAACAAGCTGGCAATTGTTCAGCTACCTTAGCATGGATTGCTTCAAGATAGATATGACAAGATATAACGAGCTGAGATTTGTTTAAACAAGCGAAAACTCACTGAACCTGATATTATAACGGCCAATCACAGCTCGTATTTGTTTTATGGCACTTCTTCCTTGAAGCGCATGCTAAGACTTTAGTTTCATACTTATTGTATGAGATTTGGAACACGATACTTTTAACTAGAAATGAGCATGCTTGAACAATTTATTATAATATTAACAATTCTGACTATTAATTATTATTTAATTGTTTTATGTTTGTTTTATATTTCGAAATGAGATCTGTTTTATTTGTATATGGAACTTGTAAAGGAAATCATTTCTATTAAACAATTTCTTTTTTTTTTTTAAATAAAATGGTCGCTTTTATTTCCAAGGTTCAAAACATCAGTTTATTCAATATCAAGTTGCTACCAGTAGGTAAGTATACTGTATGTACAATACAACTTAAAATTAGTTGTACAATGGTTTAATTAATTCGATATCTTATCGGTAGTAACCCGGTAATGACCGCACAAGTTAAATCAATTAACCTTTTAACCGCCAGTTTCTTGAGACGCATCAGACCAGTAATTTTGAAGTCTATGACTGCTGAATTCAAAATCACGATAGCAAAATGTGTCATTTGGCGGAAGGAGCCAGTCCCTTCTGTACAAACCGGTTGGGCAACCGGGCAAAACACGGTTTATTCCCATGAACCGCCCTAGGAAACCCACCCCAGGGTCGTCTAGTCTGTTGTTCGGTAAATTTAGTTCGGTGCTAAACAAAAGTCAACCTTTATATGTACAGAAGAAAGGCCGTTTTAATGTTGAATCTATTAAGACAGGTGCCAAATTGATTTGTTACTTTGACACCACCAAATAGAGTATATTTTACATTAACCCCCGGACAAAATAACCGAACTACTGAGACTGGACCCCCAGGGTATATAGTGGGAAATAATGCCATAAAATGAAACACTAATTTAAATAGCAGAGAGGATTCTTGAAATTGCGCATTTTCCAACTATTCACCCTGTGGATAATCGGAAGAAGTCCAAGGGCAATAGACGCAGCGCAGTACAAAATTAATATGTTCAAAAGACTTAACAGACTAAAAGCTTACAGCTTAACATGACTTTTTATGTTACATACAACTTATTCTATTTATTACCAATGTGAATTTCCTACTAATTTAAAAACGAAAATAATAAACTGTACATCAAACTTGCACACCTAAAAAAATGGCAATTAGAAGACCAAATCAGTAATTTTGTCGCTAAGTCAGTATTTTAGTTAGGTTAGACTTTTTTGATGCACGTTTAAATACTATCCATTTAAAACAGTATTCCGGACAAAAGGAACATCAATTACCTGGAAATAAATTTAAAGAGTTATACTTATTTGAATATCTTATACGATACAGAATGTCCAATTACAAGATGTAAATGTTCCAACTTGAAAATCGTCTTAACACACCACTGTCGTGTCTCTGGATTAGTCACTTCACAACACTATTCGGGCATCTAATGTTCGTATTTTATTAAAAAGATAAGTCACACAGTACGAAAAACAGACGAGTTAATATGCATGTATACTAGTGAGGAATCAGTTTTACCATGTGCGGATTGAGATTTGCTGAAAGCCCTCGGACACCTGAATCGCGCGCTTTCATACTTTACAACCAAATCCAAAAAAAAGGAGGCTCAGAAATTCGGGGCAGTTAAGCCTATGTTTTCAATTCTGTACGTTTTATTTCTGCGCATTTTAGTCACTCCTCACCTTAATTTGTGGACACTTAAGTGAACACACAAGACATTCAATTGATATTGTTCTCACGTCAACAGGCGTGGAGGTGTCCACTAAACTAATATGGGGCATTTTCATTATATTTTTAATTTTCTTACCTAGTTATGGCATAATATTTTACATTTATGACAGAAACCCTCGCTGTTTTTAGTTCGGGACATATTTTTTTACTAAAATGCGAATTGGGAAGAAAACTCAATGCAGATGACGCTTCGTACGCTTGTACGACCACTGTACGCTGTCTTAGACCAAACATAACCAGACTTGCAAGCCGCGTAGCACCTTTAGTTAGTTTAGTCTGTCTCTTTTCCCCCACCATCATTATCATGTATGAAAAATGAAAACTGTCACTTATTACCAAAGACAGTTTGATTCCAAATATACCATGATACGCAGTAAGTGACAGAAAATATTGCCTCTTACTCTTTCACTCCTTCATGTTTTTCATATTGTCGTCTCGTTTTATTCTAAACGTCAGTTTTGGATAGAAAGTCTAGCAGTGGCTTTTACGACAAGGTAGGCAGTAATCCCCAAGGATTGACACCTATGTATAGGTAACTTGTCTTTACTAAACACAGGTACATACCTATTTATTCACCAACAAAACACAAGACCCTCGGTTAGCCTATGTCGTGAGTACAACAAAAAAAGATCTAGCAATAACTCTATTATCACGTCGGGTAACCAAAATACTAAGGTAGGCAGTGTCTTTTTGCCTATATGGTGAGCACGCCACTGAAGTCTAGTTGTTTTTGGTCTGCTTTTTCGGCTCGAGCGATACTAGCGCCATTCGTTCATGAGTTATATTCTACCCCAGTTATCCCGTTTACATGTTGAAGTACTCTTCGGCCGTATGTCACATCTTGTATTTGCTGGTCTTCCGCGTGGTCATGGGGGTGGAGCTGTCGGGCGTGGCGCTGGGGCTGGGCAGGGGCGTGTCCGAGGCGCACACGTTTTTACCGGCGACATCCGGCATGTCGTCCGGCGGCGGGGCGGCTTGTGACGTCGTGGCAGTTAGCCGCTTCTCCGATATGGCCTTTAGTATGTTCTTGCCGGCTTCTTTCGTCTGAAATGTAAATATAAGATATTATAATCTACTATATAAAAATAAGTCGGGTTTTCCTCCCTGACGCTATAACTCCAGAACGCACGAACCTATGTCCACGGTTTTGCATTCGTTGGAAAGGTCTCGGGTTCCGTGAGGTTTATAGCAAAGAAAATTCAGGAAAAAATCAACAGAAAAGCGGGTAAACGAAACGAACCCATCTGGTGGCGAAACGGAGTATATAATATCGACAGTTGTATGGAAGTCAATATCTATTGTGGTATTTTCTTCAACACTTATCCAATGCTAATGAACTTCGTTCACCAATATAATGGTGTATCACCATCCGTGAGTAGCGTAGGCTATATTTTGTCCCACGGGAACGGAATAAACCGTTGGTGGTTGGTACATTGAAGGGCTAACACAGCGTAGCCCAGTAGTGCAATTCTCGTATTTTCGCCGATACTAAAAAAGTCTCAACTTAGTCCAAACTCACTTGTTACTATCGTTCTCGTGTTACTATCGAATTTCAATAGTACGTCAAACGGCTCGGAATCGTCAAAATACGAGTATTGCACTACAGTCCCCCTAGCACAGCGCTCCAAGAAAGAAATCACACGACAAATAACGCCCTGCGCGATTTGTTGAAACAAGCTGAAGCACGAAGCTTGACAACAGCCAATCACAGTGCGTATTTATCCTTTGTCATGTCTTCCTTAATGCGCGTGCTAGGCCTACAGCAGTTCCGGGCATGAGAATAGGTCAGAGGTTGCCCCTTGCCTATTTTAAGAGGCGACTGAAAGGACGTGGGGACCGTAGCGCGCGGAATTCCCCACGAAAAAAACTGGGAACACAACTACTACAATAAATATATTATACTACGCGTTTTTTTTTTAATCATTATGAACAAGCGTTTGACCACCATCCTGCCTGATGTTAAGCAGCGATGTGGTCTACGATGGAGCACACTTGTTCAGTAGGTACCTATTCACCCGCGACTTGAAGACCTTCAGACTGTACTGCGCAGGAAACACAGACTCCGGCAAGTCGTTTCACATCCTGGCGGTTCGCACTATGAAATGCATGCAATGTTTACTAACACTCTCGTCTCAAAGCACTCTGTAAGACGTAATGTCGAGGCCTGGTCGAGCAGACTGAGCGCAGGTAGTTACTCGGCGAGGTACCGCTTGGGCCGCCGGCAGCGTCGCCGGCTGTCCGCGTTTGGCGGGCTCCTGCACGCCGCGGTGTACGCCGCCGCCGGCCGAGTCGGCATGTTGGACTTCTCGTAACAGTTCTGCACAATCACAACTTTGTTTTAAAACCCTTTATCAAGGCAGAGGGATATAGATTCACACTTAATTTTAACCCTAAGGTCCGTTGAAAATACAGTCTAACATCATAAATTACAAACAAACTTTTCTGCCTGGTAACAGGGTTTAAAATAAAAATAAATTAGCATATCTTTCACGCCTTAATCCCAAAGAGGGGTAGGCAGAGGCACTTGCTAAAGCAAGTACCCACGGTTCACCAAGCGTATTTAAACCCAACGTGACAGGGGGTGAGCCCATCGCCGTTATAGGGTTCACACACCTTGTGGTTGTGCGGGTTTCATCACGATGTTGTCCTTCACCGTACGAGCGTTGCGTTGCGTACATAGGCTCTGTAAAAGAGTCCCATTGGTACGCGTCCAGTAGCCGAACTCGAACCCGGGACCTCCCGGTTACAAGTCAAGTATCCGACCAACTGGACCACAGACTTAGTCGAAAACGCTCGGGAGATGTCACCCGGTGTCAGTGACATTCCTCTGAAATGGCCAATATGGCAATTACCAAAATACTCGACCTTTTCCGGATACATGTTTTCGAATAGAAATCTTATTATTTAGATAAGGGTACGATCGAAACGACGAAATTATTAACACAGATTGTAATACAAGCAAGGGTTTGACCAACATATTCCCTAGTGTTAAACAGCGATGTGGTCTACGATGGAGCACACTTCCTTACTAGACTTGAAGTCGTGCAGACTATAATGCGTGGGAGACGCACAGTCCGGCAAGTCATTCATTTCTACTGGCGTTTTTACTACGTCGACAAAATTCTTGACATGAACAAGGGTTATATAATAGGTTTCTTTTTTTTTTAAACACAGTGAACAAGCTAACGATTGTTAAACCACCACCCTGGCTTATCCTTACTAATATTATAAATCGGAAAAAAATATTATAAATCGGGAAAGTGACTTTGTTTGTTTGGTTGTTCCGCTTTCACGCCGTAACTACTGAACCGATTGCTTTGAAATTGTGCATACGTAAAGTTAGAAGTCCGGATTAAATAATAGGGTACTTTTTATTCCGGAAAAATTGATATTCCCGAGGGAAACTTAGATTTTTCCGTAGGAATGATAAGTTTTCTTATAGTTGTCCTTTATACCGCAATATAACCGAAGTTAACCGCCACGCGGGCGAAGCCGCGGCCGTAAAGCTAGCGTTAAATATGACGACAACAAACCTTGCCAACTTAAAAAGCGCCATTCCCTCGATGTCTCCCGTGCTGTGTGCTTTGAAGTAACATTTGAGTGCGTTCGGTATCTTGTCCATCTTCTCGTAGGCCTCACCGAGTGACACCAGCATACGCGAGTCCTCCGGTTTGAGCTGAGCGGCGCGCGAGTAGTAATAGATGCAGTAACCGTTCAGGCCCAATATCTCATACGCTTGACCGAGACCGTTCCACGCTCTGTAGTCGTTGCGGTTCACGTCTATAATGAATTAAATAGATATTTTAACAATTGAGAATGAGCTACAAGTAGTTGAATTGATCTGTAGTGCAATTCTCGTATTTTTGATCGATCACGATTACGTTTTGGTTTAGCTTACGCTCGAGTTTAGTCGAGTTCAAAAATTACCAGAATACCGGTTGTTTGAGAAGAGTAATTTTAGTTTGTTTGTTTACGAGAATACGCTTTGACGATTCCGAGCCGTTTGACGTACTATTCAAATTCGATAGTAACACGAGAACGATAGTAACGAGAGAATTTGGACTAAGTTGAGACTTTTTAAGTATCGACGAAAATACGAGAATTGCACTACTGAAGCGAGCCAAAAACGTCGCCGAAGAGCGGAAAACGTGGCCCGAGCTTGTGGAGGCCCTGTGCACCATTAGGGTGCCATTGGACAACAGTAACAA
>SJJU01011126.1:0-16165 GCA_012932125.1 Conopomorpha cramerella
AATAAATACAGATTTATATCGGCAACAAGCTTCGTCAAAAATGTCATGCCCTAAACGAATTAAATGTCAATAAATTAAATAAAATAAACATTAAAAATAATTAAGTCTCGGTCTTGGTGAAATATTACAACTTAGAAGTCATTTTCTGACATTGCAATGTTTAAGGTACCTAGTAGAAGCCGCAGACAAGCACCTCTTCAGGTCCATGTCTGCAGCATCCACCAGCCACCCACTTAGTTACTACTATTATCTAGGAACTTTAAATCAAACCAATGACTTGAAACTTTAAAGCAATCCAAAACAGACGTTTAAAATAAAACGGCAATATAAAATTGTGATTTTGGTTGAAATTGACAGTTTGTATCCTGATTAAAAAATGATTTACTTCTGGATCCAAGCTGTCGCTATTACTGCCAAAATAACAGTTTTGATCCATCAGGGAATTATTTTTCAATCAGTATACAAACTTTTAGTACCAAATATACCCTGCTACGGCATAAAATATTGTCCCTTACCCTTTCACTCCTGTATACTTTTATTTTTCAAACATTTTTGTGGAAAAGAGATCGCCTGAAAGTGCTACCACTTGCTTATTTTTTGTTTTACAAACACTTTTTTTAAAGTAATGCAATTTTTCTTGTTATTAAAATCATTGACATAGTTCCTAAGAACTCAAAGAGAATTTCGTAGCTTTGGACTTTACTATACTTACCGATGTAAATGAGCCATCTTGAATAAGCATTTACACAGCAAAATATATCTTATAGTGTATGTAAACGAACCCAGAAAAGTTGTTGGGCTCGTCACGGGCACGTTGAACAACTTTTACAATAGCGACAATGCGGCGAATTTAAAAACCTTTTTTTCCATACTAGGTCTTTAAGTCACGAGTGAATAGGTACCTAATGAACAAGTGTGCTCCATCGCTGCTTAACATCAGGCAGGATGGTAGTCAAATGCTTGTTCATAGAGATAAAAAAAATACAAAACAGACATTTTTTTACCCAAGAAGACGACATTTTTATGGGGATGAAAAAGGTCCATTTACACGCACTATTGAAGAAAAACATCGTGAAGAAACCGGCACAGCTAAACGTGTGTCGAGTCCTATAATACAGGGACACCCTGCTGAGATATTGTGAATAGTTATCATTGATAGCTACCTCGCTTAACCCTTTAATGGTATACAGTCCCTCAACTCCTATAGCAGTTTCCATTCTCGACCTAAATCATCTCCGTGTAAATGCGGCCTGAGTATAAGGGTAAGGGCGCCGCCCTAGATTTAAATCGGGCTTTGTATAAAACAGCTCAAATCCCCCTCTATAAAAGGGGTAAGTAATTGAAGGGCTGAATTGTGAAGGTCACTAGGTTTTTTTTCTGTAAGATTAAGATGAAGACGTAACTGACCTACAGTGTTTTTCTTTTTGGCAAATTTACTGGTTTCCAAAATTACCATCTCTATGCGGAATTTTATAAATGCTGATTTATGCAATTATGGTGACAACTGGTCCGGGGTATCACAATCACTGCTCTTTTCCTGATTTTTTACATTCCTGTAAAGAAAATTCGGGATAAAATATAGCCTACATTTTATTCCATGGCCATGATGTGGGACAATTTTTCCTGACTCAGAAAATTATAGCCATTCCGACAGTATAGTTATTCTTGAGACTTTGACATTTTGAATTTGTTTAAACATATCCTTGCCTTCAACAAAATGTATTGTTACAATTATAACGAAAAAAAAACTTTATTCAGCAAAAGAAGTATAATTATACTCTTTCCCCTAAATACCATTGAATAAAATAAAAATAAATACACTTCACGCCTTTTAATCCCAAAGCGGTGTTCGCAGAGGCACTTGCTTAATAAGCAAAAGCCCACGGTTCACCAAGCGTATTTAACCCAACGTTACAGGAGGTGAGCCCATCGCCGTTAGAAGGTTCACACACCTTGTGGTGTGCGGGTTTCATCACGATATTGTACAAACGTTGCGTTGCGTACATAGTCTCTGAAAAAGAGTACCATTTGTACACGTCCAGTAGCCGGACTCGAACCCGCGACCTCCCGTTTACAAGTCAAGTATCCGACCAACTGGACTACAGACGCTCACAGTTCAATATCTCTACAGTTATTCCTAATACAATCCAATATGTTGCGACAATATCTACATATTCCTTCGTACTAACTCAACAAAGGTGCTCATATGAAGACGTTACATAGTCACAACTAGAAACCCGACTTTCAGCCGTGTGCACGAATGAACACTGATTGATGGGAGGCCATCTATCAGTTTGCATCAGAACCGGAGCTGTTCACAAAAATCTCATAATGGACATTGCAGTGTACCGAAACACCTGTATTGAACGGTCCTTTGTATGTGATACTGTTTAGGTTGACGTGTCCATGTATATAGTGGAATATAACGGGCGAGCTCCGCTCTGTACAGATCGGAAGTGCCATAAATCATTGCCTGGGATGTTGGAGCCAACTCCGTCAAGCCTATCGGAGAGCGGAATTTTTCGCATATTTTTTTTTTTTGTTCAGGTGGGTAACTTTTATTTGTTATTTGGGTTCTAAGTTGATTTTGTTTTAAAGAAAAGCGCATTTGAAAATTAACCAAATGCTTATCTTTGGCCTATAATTAAATCTTTGGTCTCGTTGTGTTTTGAGTCAGCTCGTCAGCACGGCCCATGTAACTGTGTCGAAACTTCGACAAACAACGAAAGTAAGCTGAATGATTATTATATTTGGTTAATTTTCGCGCCGCAATACCAGGTTCAAACTTTTAACTTGAGTTAACTACTATGAACTACGACGGAGTTACTGGCATTTTATCCCGTTCCCGTCTTTAAGCAATATTAATAAGTTTCCAATTTGTAACGTATCATCAATACATAGTATAAAACAGAGTCGCCTCCCGCTGTCTTTTTTTAAATTTATTGAATCACTAAGAACAATCGTTTGACCACCATCCTGCCTGATGTTAAGCAGCGATGTGGTCTACGATTGGAGCATACTTGTTAATTAGGTACTTATTCACCCGCGACTTGAAGACTTTCAGACTGTACTGCGCAGTAAACACAGTTGTCTGTCCCTATGTATGCTTCGATCTTCAAAACCACGCGACGGATTTTCATGCGGTTTTCTTTAGCAGATAGAATGATTCTTGAGGAAGGTTTGTATGTAAAGTACACGCATATAATGTCATATAATCACTGTTCATCTTACTAATATTATAAATGGGAAAGTGAGTTTGTTTGTTCCGCTTTCACGCCGTAACTACTGAACCGATTGCTTTGAAATTTTGCAGGCGTATAGTTAAAAGTCCGTTTTAAATAATAGGGTACTTTTTATCCCGGATAAAAATGATATTCCCGAGGGAAAACAAAAATATTCCTTTATACCGCAATATAACCGAAGTCCACGCAGGCGAAGCCGCGGGTGGAAAGCAAGTAATATATAATATAGGCAAAACAACGTTTGCTGGTTCAGCCAGTTATTTATATGACGTTATGCGTATTTATGTATTGAAGATAGTTTGTTATTTTGCAACAGATACTCGCCATAATACGATTCTATATATTATCTGTTTATGTGTGCAAGAATGTGTGTGTGTGTGTGTATGCGCTAGTGTGTGTATAAGAGTGTAATTAATATTAATTATACAATTTATAAATTGGAAATGTGCCACGTTGTTTATTACATGTCTAGCTACACGTCTACCTTTCCGAGGTATCTATGAGGATTTCCCCACAATGAAAAGGGACCCTCTAAAATGTATAACCAGATGCATAAGCCCCTCTGTTACGGCTCTAATGTGGTAATGAAAATGGTTTTGTGTCTTTTTCATTTCAACGATTTTGGTTATAAATGAAGGAGGTTCAAAACCATATCCATTGTCATATGGAACCACAATACATGCTCAGATGTACGAGTCTTTGGTCCTTATACTGAAAAATTCCTCAAGCATAATCAGTAAATCAGGGTTCGATGATAGCAAACCCGATAAATCGAAGGGAATTTAAAAAAATGTATAGGCCGGCGACTAGTACTGGTTAAGGTCTGTTATTTTTCTTTAAAATTATACATATATATAGCTTGGTGAACCGTGGGTAGCAAGTGCCTCTGCCTATCCCGCTTTGGTATTAAAAGGCGTGAAGTGTAAGTGTATGTACACTTGTATGTTATACAGATATACAACCGACTTAAAAAAAAGAGGGGGTTCTCAATTCGTCTGTATATATTTTATGTTTGTTACCTCAGAACTTTTGCATTGGTGGACCGATTTGGATGTTTTTTTTTTATTTGAAAGCTGGTGCTTCTCGTTTGGTCCCACATAAATTTAGTTCAGTTCCGACAATGGCATCCATGAGAAAACCACATATTACGGTAAATTTTACTAGTTGAAGTCGGTTCTTTTTGTACGGTCAAGAGACACTCGAGTACTGATTATTGCGCCAGAATACGGGCCTTAGACACATCGATGTTGTGCCATGTACGATCAAAATAATGTTCTTCAGTCCAAATAATTTGGATCAAATCCCACTAAAGTCACGAAACTACATGCAAAGTTAACGCCCAAAGTATACTTCGACAAAACAAAAGAGAAAATAAGAGCATAATAAGCTGAGGCCACCCGCTACTTCGCGGTTGTACACCATGGCAGTTGCCAAAAAACCTTGGCGCCGATGTGTCTTCAACTAAACTTAGGACAAATCAACATAATCACTAGCCACTTCCAACTGAGCTTGCGATGCATACAATTCCAATGAACAATGCATCAACTCTTACTGAACAGAAATCCCCCGAAACCAAGAGAAAGTGAGAATCTCTGCAGAATTTCTACGACTTAGCCGGATTAGTATGAAGTTGTTTTTCTAGTTTCTAGACATTGCAGTATTAAGTGAGATCACACCTGAACGTTTTCAGGGAACAATATGTAAGAAGAAAAAGCTCGTTGCGAGAAAACTGTGTACCAAAACTTGGTAGGTACGGAATTCTTCGGCAGACGAGTGAATTGAACTGTGAACGTGAGCTGATTTATAACGAGTTCTCTATAGTTTTGTAGATCAGGATATAATGGTGGCTAGGATGCTCGACACAGTAAATTACCGATAGGCGAGCAATAATTTGTAGCGTTGTGGGTCGAAAACTTGTCACATCAGTTGATTGTGTGGAAAAATGCTGGCGATAGCAATGTCAAAGTAGGTTTATGTTACTTTGATTTGACAAAGGAACAACCGTTTTTGGAAAAAATATATTTCCGAATGATTGGAGAATCTTGCAGTATAAGTAAAAACCTAAAGTACTTAATAACTTTAAAGAAACAAAAACGGATTTTAACAAGATTTAATTTTTTTTAATTTAATTTTTTTTAATGTCTCCCTGGACTTATCTGGTTTGCCATAATCAAACCCTGATTTACTTATCAGAGACCACCTTAGTAATATTTTCTTTCTAACGAAATCTTAAAAATCGGTTCGTAAAGAACGGATTTATTTATTACGCGTACACTAAATAAAACCCTATCGTCGAATTGAAAAAGAAATCCTTTTTTGAAGTCGCTCAAAAGGATATCAACATTGCCATTTTACATTATACTTTCCTAATCGTCTATAATGACGCCTTTAGGCAAGATTAATGTCTCCTATATTTCTCCCTTTATTGATTTGTTTTTGCTTGTTTATTGTAACAATATGTTGTGTTGCTATGGCACCCTAGAGGGGCAGAGGGCCTTGACAAGATCACGCCATATCTTCCTGTCATCAGAAACGCTCTTTATTTAAAAAACAATACGATTAAGAAACCAACACAAAAAAATTGTAACAATATGGGGCATTATAATATAAATTAATAAAAACGGCGATGGGTTCACCCCCTGTCACGTTGGGTTAAATACGCGTGGTAACCCGTGGGCATTTGCTTTAGCAAGTGGCTCTGCCTACCCCGCTTTGGGATTAAAAGGCGTGAAGTGTATTTATTTATTAATTTATTAATAAAAACACTTTTAATGTTGCGGTTTCGCTTTTAATGTTGCGGAAAGATTAAGAATGAAGATAATGTACTAAAAATTAAAAAAATAAATTAGTCATTAGATCAGACATTAAGAGATTAAAATTCTTGCGGCAAAGCGTAAACAACCAAACGCCTCGGTGAAGCTAAATAAAAACCCGTTTTTAAAAAAATCTATTTTTATATATATATATATAGATTGTCTTACAACGAGTACCAAAGTTTTTAGTCACACGACAAAATATAATTGCCTGACTACAGTTATTATGAATAATAGGTAATTCTGCACAACTCTTTTGTACCAATACAAAGATTTTCCACAGTGGTATTTTTTTATCTTTGTAAAAAAAATGTTCACCCCAATAAATACCCAAAAGACAGGAACGAAACGTAATAACCATAATATTAAATAACACATCTGATTCACAATAATATTATGTGTAATTACACTGCGGACTGTCTCACGAGGGAGCAAAATGACGTAACACGCTTACTCGTTTTTTCTTAGTCTATCTTTTCTTTTCCGTCCTCTGCGAGCCACAAACAAACGTTGTATGCTAACATCAGCCGTCTCTCCTTTGATATAATATCCGTCTAGGGCCGCTTCCCTACACTCTGTACACTGTAAACAGTAATAATGTCATTCGGCACGGTTTTCCGCGAAATGCCGCGTAAATAAACCGACAGAATTGTCAGTCCGACAGTCGACTCGTGCTTTTTTATTACAAGTCTGTGGTACTCGTATTGTAGACTAACAAGACAAGACTAAGACAAGTCTAAGACATGACTAACAAGCCGAAAACAGATCACAGTGGCGTGCAATTGGACAAGTATGGGCTGATGATGATGATGATGATGAAGACAAGACTTCTGGTACTAAAAAAAAATACACTTCACGCCTTTAATCCCAGAGAGGGGTATGCAGAGGCACTTGCTAAAGCAAGTACCTACGGTTCACCAAGCGTATTTAACCCAACGTGACAGGGGTGGGCCAACGCCGTTATAGGGTTCACACACCCTGTGGTGTGCGAGTTTCATCACGATGTTGTCCTTCACCGTACGAGCGTTGCGTTGCGTACACAGGCTCTGAAAAAGAGTCCCATTGGTACACGTCCAGTAGCCGGACTCGAACCTGGGACCTCCCGGTTACAAGTCAAGTGTCCGACCAACTGGACTACAGACTTCTTGTACTTACTAATACGTAAAACTTGTAATGCTAAATGCTGTGAAAATATTGCAATAATATTGTTGCTATTCATATTTCTGTAGGTATAGTAAGTTTGTGTTAAGTTTTGTTATGTTTTAATATTTTAATGTCAAGTTGTGTTCGTTTTAAGCTTATTTAGTTTAAGTCCTTAATCATAATTTTGTTTAACATCATTACGAATTGGGTACACAACGTGTTATGTAATGCATGTTTTGTTAATAAATAAATGTGTGTTATAATTAAAAAAAAGTTTACAAATAGGTACAACCCTTCTCAACTTCTAAATAATTTCTTTCTTTTTTTAACCCAGAATAACTGGCAAAAACTAGCGTTTCAGCTATTTCATCTCGCCACGCGTACGTGACCGTTAGCCCTCCGTGCTACGACTGATTCAGCTGTGCGCACGAAAATGGACAATGTTAAATAAACAAGAAGTAGGAATGTTGGACTAAAATTGAATGTCGTTTTGATTTATGTTTCGCTCGGACATAAATATCTATGAACATAATGAATAAATTGTTGTATTCGGGATTTTCGGTGAGATATACAATACGGCTGTTTTGGATGAGGGGCAAGATATTGCGGAAATGACTTGCGGGTTCGATTCCCGGCTTCGGAGTTTGTGTTAGTGAGCCTTTTATGTATCTTATTGTCCCTAGTTTTCTATATTTAGCAGTTTTAGTGGTTGCCTATAATTACTATTTTCATATTTTTTATCACCTTGAACAAGCATTCGACCACCATCCTGCCTGATGTTAAGCAGCGATGTGGTCTACGATGGAGCACACTTGTTCCTTAGGTATCTATTCACCCGCGACTTGAAGACCTTCAGACTGTACCGCGCTGGAAACACAGACTCCGGCAAGTCATTCCAAATCCTGGCAGTTCGCACTATGAAAGTGGACGCAAACCGTTTCGTTCGCGTAAAAAAATCATATTCAAAACCCCCTTATTATCTTCTCTTATGTCTATTTCGTCATATCTATTTTTATATTAACCTCATCATCATCAGCCCATATTCGTCCACTGCTGGACATAGGCCTCTCCAATTGCACATCTGTTTTCGGCTTCTCGGATACAGCTTTTAATTAATATTAAAAGCTTACATACATACATACACTTCACGCCTGTCTCCCAGAGGGGTAGGCAGAGACAACAGATCTCCATTTGTCACGATCCTGACATACCCCTTTCGCTTCATCTACATTCATACATCTTTTCATACATGACCTCCGAGCTTACATACATACATATTAACAGCTTCTCGGCAGATATATCTTCGTCACAACTTGTGCATCTCCAATGATAGGCATTATACGTATAAGCATTCTCCTCCGTGAAGGCCGAAGCTTTTTCGTCAAGCAAAAGTAGGTCGAACAGAGTGCGATGTTTCTCCATTTTTAAATGTAGTATTTTGTACTACCTAAATGATTAATGTAAGAAAACTACATGTTAAATCTTTTTACCGGGATATCTTATATATAAAAATGGATTGCTGTTCGTTAGTCCGGCTAAAACTAGAGAACGGCTGGACCGATTTGGCTTATTTTGGTCTTGAATTATTCGTGGAAGTCCAGAGAAGGTTTAAAAGGTGTATTTCTACGGGATAAAAAGGCGACTTCCTATGGCAAAACAAATGTTGGCCGAGACAGCTAGTCTATTATATAAAAATGAATTGCTGTTCGTTAGTCTCGCTAAAACTCGAGAACGGCTGGACCGATTTGACTAATTTTGGTTTTGAATTACACGTGGAATTCCAGCGAAGGTTTAAAAGGTGTATTTCTTCCAATACACGGGATACAAAAGCGACTTCCTATGGCAAAACAAATGTTTGCCGAGACAGCTAGTCTTCTTATATATAAAAATGATTTGCTGTTCGTTAGTCTGGCTAAAACTAGAGAACGACTGGACGGAATTGGCTATTTTTGGTCTTGAATTATTCGCGGAAGTCCAGGGAAGGTTTAAAAGGTGTATTTCATCCAATACATGGGGCCAAACAAAGGCGACTTCCTATGGCAAAACAAATTTTTGCCGGGTCAGCTAGTATATAATAATAGTAAATTCAGCTCATGCGTGCAATGACAGCCTTCGATTAGGACAACACTTGCAATGTTGCTTGGAAGGAAAAGTTGGGCTGGGGTGGTGACACATTGTATTATATTCACCGTCACCACGGCTGTACTGTGCAAATACATAAACAAAGCTTTAAAAAAAAAAGTGAAATCAAGTAAAAAATATGCATTAATTCAGTGTTATTATGTCTAGTTAGAAGTTACTGTGTTATCCGATTTTATGTGCGAGATCAAACGACTTTCGGAACAGTCTTTTATTTTGTGAGCGAACGCAGTATTTCCGTTGTGACATTCAAAAGGGTATGCCATCGTAAAATGTGCTAGTACAAGTAATTTACTAGCTAATGTGTTGTCATTCACTTTTTAATTGCAGTTTTGAGTATGTATAAATAAATTTTCGCTTGTCTCATTTAGATAAAAGCGTTCCAATTTCTGAATGCATTTCTTTTTATTCGTATTTAGTTTTATGTACAAATAACGTTTTAGAACCATATTCATGTAGATTTGGGCTAAAAAATATAATCTATTATTTTACTAGGTACTAGCTTACGTTCCGTAGTTTTGCTCGCGGGAATCCAAGTTTTTTGTTTTTAAAGGACTTTTAAAAAAAGGAATGTTTCACAATTAGACCGTATATGTTTTTTTTTTGTTGGAAAGAAAATATTTCCAAGATGGTCCCATGATAAGATAATCAGGGTATGTCGATGGGAAACACGATAAATCCAGGGGAACTTTAGAAAATGTATGGGCGGGCGGGCGGCTAGAACTAGTTGAAGCAAGTTCTTTTTTCTTTATAATTATTATTGTATGTATGAAGATCAATCCAATTCCGATCAACCGTAGGGTATTCCCGTAACACAAAATATGTGAAGACTTAAAATTAATTCACATGCAACAAAAAACAGTGAATCCTCCCACAGGCATCAGCAAAACACATAGCAAAAGGTAATTTCCCGAAATTTCCAAAACACAAAGTATGATATACTCCGAAAGCAGTTTAGCTGAACGTCCTCGTAGTTTCATAAAAAGCTCTCCGAGCTTCAGTTTCGGAACTCATTTGGCCGGGATTTCCCGCTCCTTAACTCGCGAAGTTTTAGTTCTTACTTTGCTTAAGATTTAGTTAGAGGAACTTAACTTTGTCCGGGTTAATTATATAAGTCGTTAGGGGCCACGCACTGACGCCTGTGGTGGAAAAAACTAAAGAAAAATATCTACTCCGCCTCTCTTATTAAGTAATTTCCAAAATGAATCTTTATTAATACGAACATACACCTTTCTTACCAGCTCTTCTTATATGCTTTTTTATGTTTGTATACGAATAATTTCCGAACTATTATGAACCAATTTTCATGATTTTTTGTTGGAAAGAAAATATTTCAAAGGTGGTCCATAGTAAGGAAATCAGTGGATGACGATGGCAGATCAAATAAATAAATTAAATATTTTACAACAATACACACATTGCCTCCATCCCATGTTAAGTAGCTAAAGCACTAACTTGTGTTATGGAAATAAGACAACGAGATATATTTACTTATTTTCATTTCATTTAAATATATACTTATATAAATAAAACACCCAAACACATCCGACAAGTACTTAAAAGCTCATCACCTAAGCACCTGTCAGCTGTGAGAATCGAACCCACGACCCAGCGATGCAGGCATGCCGATCACACCAACGGGCCCCTCATATATGGAGGGGAATCTTTAAATCATCGTAAGGAATTGACTAGTAGGAATTGGGTAAAGCTGCAAATATTCAAATACACACATAAAAAGTGTCTAGTGAATGTGATCAAGTACATTTTACAAGATTGCAATCAAGAATATTTTTTACAAAAACTGAATTCATTCATAATTTATTCAAAACGTGGTGATAAGTCATTGATACAGGCATGGGGAATTAGGTAGGAGACTAATCCAGAAGATTAGATTTTATTTAAATAAATTAGATTCTTTTAGAGCTAAAAATGTTCTTGAGCCCTAGACACTTTTGAAGTGTGTAGTTCAGTTAGTATAGGTACTTACATAACAGTGGCGTGCACACTATATAGGCAAAAAGACACTGCCTACCTTAGTATTTTGGTTACCCGACCTAGTAATAGAGTCATTGCTACATCCTTTTTTTATTGTACTCACGACATAGGCTAACGAAGGTCCTGTGATTTGTGGGTGAGTAGAGTGTGCTCCATCGTAGACCACATCGCTGCTTAACATCAGGCAGGATGGTGGTCAAACGCTTGTTCATAGTGATTAAAAAAAAAAGAGTTAGGTACCTATATTTCGTCAAGACATGTTACCTGTTCAATTGGAGAGGCCTATGTCCAGCAGTGGACAAGTATGGGCTGATGATGATGATGATGAAGTTACCTATGTACGTGTACATAGATGTCAATCCTTGTGGATTACTGCCTACCTTGTAGTAAAAGCCAGTGCACGCCACTGTTACACAATATGACAAATATGCATAACTTGTAATCGAGAAGAAGCTATCTAAGTGAAAATTGTTTTTGAAAGACAGTAAAAGTAAGTATGGAAGCTCTAATAAAACCGCGACGCGTCCCAATAGAGTAAAAACACGAATACAACATGTCCCAGTTACCCAGTAAATTAAAGATTTATTGCCCACAGCTCTCCAATAGCTCTATTTGCATGAATATTTCGTATCGATGAATTATGACTTGCCGCTTGCTACAACCACTGTATATTCCGTGTTCATGATATTTTTTACTACACTCTCAAAGTTATGGATTCTATGTTTAGTTCTGATCCTAACTCCTTCACTAAAAAAATAAATTACATTACGTAGTAAAAAGTAGGGACGCATTGGTTTGTCAATTGAGCGAGTGTGAAATCAGAATATGATCATTTTCTGAACGTGTACAGTATCTAAATACATACGTTTTTTATTTTATTTATTAAAACATTGAGCGTCTGTGGTCCAGTTGGTCGGATACTTGACTTGTAACCGGGAGGTCGCGGGTTCGAGTCCGGCTACGGACGTGTACCAATGGGACTCTTTTTCAGAGCCTATGTACGCAACTCAACGCTCGTACGGTGAAGGACAACATCGTGATAAAACCCGCACACCACAAGGTGTGTGAACCCTATAACGGCGATGGGCTCACCCCCTGTTTCGTTGGGTTAAATACGCTTGGTGAACCGTGGGCATTTGCTTCTTAAGCAAGTGCCTCTGCCTACCCCGCTTTGGGATTAAAAGGCGTGAAGTGTATTTATTTTTATTTTATTAAAACACTTTAATGCACCAAAAAAAGTACACGTGGCGGACTTAATGATAAAGCATTTTCTCCAGTCCACCTCCAGTAACGGGAAAGACCAAAAGAAAGCAAGATTGAAACACGATAATTATACAAACAATTAAGAAAGAAAAACAACACTTGTTTGTAGTCGTTCTTTGTATTTGTATAAAGGCAATGTTACTATTATGATGGCGGCTTGGTCATTAGTCGCTAAAAATACACCTGTAATTAGAAGTAACAAAACCAATCGAAGAAAAACCATCTGACCTATACCTACCTAAGTAGCTACTACAAATAAAACCTGACTGAATCACAGAGCCCCGTATCAAACAGCTGTGCCCAAACGGACGAGGCCCCAAAAATTACTTCCCCGTCAATAATCCGCCGCCTTTGTACCCCTGACACGCACCACTACAAAGAAAACCACGATAATGTTAGTAGAGGTAGGAAAAAGTCCCTTACCCAACAATGGGCCGAGGTGTTCCTATTCAAAAAAAGAGAGAGACAGAAAAAAATAGGTATTTTTTTTTCACACAGCCTCCGCCGCCATCGTTGGCTGGACTAGTGACTCAGGGCTCTGTGTTCACTGGCTCAGTTTCACCGGGCCCCAGTTGCTTTAAGCGAGCAATATTAAAAATGGCGAACGCCACTGCTCAAGTGTTTTTTTGTCGTCATTATGGCGAATTTTCATTCGTCCACGTTGACAGCCTGCCCGGGTTTCTCTCGGGCGAAGTGAAGTTTTGAATTTTTCTCGCAAGAGTCGCCCCGCTCTTTGGAAATTAGAATGAACAAGTACGTGATCATTGTTGTTGAAAAGCTCCATTAATGAATGTTCAATCAATAGAGCCACTCTATTTAAATGAAAGAGTAAAAGTCCATCGTAGAACAATCGATCTTTGTTTATCGGCTGCGGAGTTGTATAAAAATAATCTGTTGGGTTTTGTCTCTTTGTTTTTATTTATAAATAAGGCTAAATTGGGATGGCGGGGTTAATAAGGACAAATTGATTGGCTTGTTTTTGGAATGTCGGATAGGTATTTCTTTCGCGGTCTTCTCAATAAATACTTCAAAATTTAAAACAATATTTCTCCATATTAAATGCAATATTCAAATGGGGGTAGGGGAGATTTAAAAAGTTGAAAAATCGATCTTGGCCATTTCCCAGACCAACATACCTGCCATATATGCACACAACATTTCATAAAAAATATTTCAGCCCTTTCGGTTGATAACACTGCGAAATAATAAATGTATGGTATTTTAACAAATGTACAAAAAGGGTCTAAGTTGGTCTAACTACTCACTATTTACTGGGTACTTAAATTATCATAAAGTTCTTTTTTTAAACGAAAATGTCAAAAAGAATCCAAAACGTTATTTTTTTTAAATGGGAATTACGTTATTTTCATTGCTCGCACTACATGCCCTGCATAACTCAATAGCGCAACAGTTGTATCCATTAACAAAATAATATTACTTAATTTAATATAAAACATTTTCCACAATCATGAGGGGAACATGAGTTCCGTGGGAATATATATACCTAATAATGTCATGGAAACTCAATTAGAACTACAAACACGGTTTGGTGCCGCGACAACATGGCGTGCCCCAATTATATTTCATAATCAATTATGAATTCCTGTTCAAGAATTCTTGTACGTTTGACATTCCCGGAAATTGCAAAACGTTCGTTTATTATATTAAATTACGAGTTACACAACCTTCAGGATTCCCGTGCGTAACATAAAAGCTGCAACCCTAGCATAGGCGTCAAGAAAGACATGACATAGAACAAATATACGCTATGATTGGATACTACACACGTCAAAAGTGTCTAGGGATCTTCTAAAATGTACTTGATACATTTTAGAAGACGTTACTATCACTTTATCACTGATAAACTTACGACTTATCCGTCTAAACTCTACTTGTATCACGCGGTATCGGCATTCTGCAAGAAGATTGACATGTTTGACAGCTAAAATAGTCCGCGCGACTTTTTTTTTAACCGTCCGCCGCTTGAACTTCATCAGTTTTGGTCCCTGTCCGAAGTACAACGGCTGAACGTGTTGCACAATCCACGTCACGCAACACTGTGTTTGAAATATGAATGTTTACAGAGCCGCCGGCCATTTGACCAGCGGCGCGCGGTGAGGGAGCCGCGTCATCTCTTTTCAACACCCCGACGGCGGCGGTGTTGTGACATGCAAACAAATTAACCGACTTTGATTTATTTAGTCCGCGTCTGGTTGGTCTGGCTTAGCGTTGTACGTACATACGTAACATCTGGCCTGTCTCCCAAGGGGTAGCGGTTACACATGTATCCAGACGTGCTTTGTACTAGCTTCTGACGTTTTGCAAGTGTTGTATCGATGTTCTTAACAATGGAACGTCTTACGAAAAGTAAACTGTTTTGTGTCTAAAGTACTTACGTAGTCTTTGACCGCTCTACATTTTGTAGAGACTCTTGTTATCTAAGACCAAACATAGTTTTTGTTTTTGGACTGAGCTCGTTATAGACGTATGTATGAATGTTGATGAAGCGAAAGGGGTATGTCAGGACCGTGACAAATGGAGATCTGTAATCTATGCCCACCCCTCTGGGAGACATGCGTCAAGTGTATGTATGTCGTTATAAAGTATAAAGCTCTCATTGAGATAAATAACAACATTTAATTTTTCATAAACTAGTAAAAGGAAGAAACCGTTTCTGTATTTCCCTATCAGGATGCTGTACGTACAAAAAAACCGATCTTTCTCATGCGTAAATTCGTAGAAAATTGGGAAAATATGAACATGATGACCTCACTGGTACGTGCCTAATTTAATGATCCATGTTTAGGGTTTACATTAAAAAAAAATAGTAGTATTCTTTCAAATGGCAGCATTACTGAGTTTTTATCAACGCCTTAATGGCTATAAATTGTTTTTCACAAAACAATTACGTCACAAATCGCTTACGCAAACCGATTTTCAAAATAAAAACTATGACTGAAAACTACTTACATATAGGTATGAAGTAGAAAAATACGGGTCTCTTATTTATTTTTTTTTTTATTTTTTGCGAAAAAAAATATACAATGTTATGGTTCTATGAGATAAATTTATACCAAGCGTAGAGGAGTGCTGCTTTGACATATTACCAATATATAATTATAACTGAAATTCATCTTCTATCAGATATGCAGGAAATTAGATAGTATCCTTGCCAGTACCGGCTTCCGAAGTTCAGTTCCGACTTCCGAAGCGTGTTCGTTCCACATATAACTAAACTCTTTGAAAATGGCTAGACCGATTTTTACGTAATTTTGTGTGTTTATCGTGTAGATTAAATAATACTTAAATAAATAAAACGAACGTTACAGAGCGCATAGAGCGTCTGTGGTCCAGTTGGTTGGTTACTTGACTTGTAGCCGGGAGGTCGCGGGTTCGAGTCAAGCTACAGGACGTGTACCAATGGGACTCTTTTTCAGAGCCTATGTACGCAACGCAACGCTCGCACGGTGAAAAACAACATCGTAATGAAACCCGCACTCCACAAGGTGTGTGAACCCTATAACGGCGATGGGCTCACCCCCTGTCACGTTGGGTTAAATACGCTTGGTG
>SJJU01011127.1:0-18293 GCA_012932125.1 Conopomorpha cramerella
CCAAGCGTATTTAACCCCAACGTGACAGGGGGTGAGCCCATCGCCGTTATAGGGTTCACACACCTTGTGGTGTGCGGGTTTCATCACGATGTTGTCCTTCACCGTACGAGCGTTGCGTTGCGCACATAGGCTCTGGAAAAGAGTCCCATTGGTACACGTCCAGTAGCCGGACTCGAACCCGCGACCTCCGCGATCACAAGTCAAGTATCCGACCAACTGGACCACAGACGCTTTAATTATATCCATTAGTTTTTAGAATATATGTGGCGCTGCATGTTGTGTAATCTGTCTCACTCGTTCACCAGTACAGAGAAAGGATAGATGTAAGCGCGAATTAACATAAGAAAGCTATAGAAACTGTTATGTGTAGCTATTAATTTTGTGGACTCTTGGTGTGTAAGTAAAATAGTATTTGGTGAGAGTTGAACTTGAAAAGACTTAAAGATTTTTATGGGGTGTGGTTTTGTGATGTCTCAGGTTGATGCCTACCTTGTGCCCAGTATCACTGACCATTGCAGATCTATTATGATCGCCACCTAGTTAATCCTTTAAAGTTCAGTAACAATTTTGAGCACCTTTATAAAAGTAAGTACTTTTTTGATACTGAGATTCACCACCTCATCTGACGAAAATATATGCTTTCCCAGATGTGTGGATCGTCTGTGCATTAGGGGTCCGCACTCACTCAAAAAGGACTAATTAAACTTCTTCTTTAAAGCCATTTTCTTATCCGATTATAATGTACATTCGTGCAAGATACTAACTACAAATATATTATCTATGTTATTGCAAAAAAAAAACTTCCATACCCATACAAGTACCTAATGCGAGTAAAATGACTCCGAACAATGGTCTTAGAAACGTTGTTGGGCTCGTCAATATGAACAAGTTTTACTATGGCGACAATGCAGTCTTAAAATGTCATGTCCCGATGCAAAAAAAAAACCTTTTTTGTGTGGAGAAGAAGAATTTTTTTTTCATTGTCACGCATTGTCGCCTAAGTAAAAGTTATTCATATTGACGAGCCCAACAACGTTTCGAAGACCATCGCTCGGGGTCCTTTTACACGCAGTAGATAAAACACCTAACACCAGCCCCAGCTCGTCAAGAAAGCTTTTTCATCGGTGGCGCGTACGGAAACCATGAGGCAGTGTCGTTCTATTAGAGGTACTTTGGCCACTAGTTCAACACGGTCGTCGAATCGTTACTACTAGGTTGTAAACGAGTCATAAACAATTCACAAGTTAATTTGAACTTTATGTACATACATAAAAACACGTACGTAATCCCTGCAGGGGTTGACAAAACTTGTAGATATTGGCGTCTCTTAGGCAAGGTAACTTTACAATTACATACATACATACATACACTTCACGCCTGTCTCCCAGAGGGGTAGGCAGAGACTACAGACCTCCAACTTTACAATTATTGAAGGAAAGATATAATTTTAATTCCATTATTTTTAGGTTTTAAAAGCGTCTTCGAAAAATAAAGAGGATGTTCTTTATTAGACGGTAATTGGTATTATTTTTATGTTTGTTAGATCAAAGCTTTGGACTAGGTGAAACGATTTGAAAGTTGTTTTTGTTGCCTCACCTCATCGTATAAAAAACAGACTTTAAGGTTTTTTTGTTTTACGCCTCGAATGGATTTCTCCAATTTGTCAGGATATCCTGCCTCTAGAACAATAGTGGCCTTTTTTTACGTGGGGGAATCCTCAGGGACACCCTGCCGCCATGGGGACAGCGAACGGGGTAGTGTCGGACTTTTACCGACTAGACCCCCACGATGACCCCCGTGTCGCGAGCAGGGCGGGTACCGGGAGTACCCGGAGGAATTGCGTCAGGACCAGTGGCCTAACCTAACCTAGGTTAGTCCCATTAAGATGTGGTGGCATTTCTGACAATGGCATCCATGAGAACACTACAAAATCCTTAATATTTCACTGCTTGAATTCGGTTATATTTTAATTAAAGTTATATTACAATTGAAAAAATCTCATGTCGATCTGGGAGGTTATAGAATTCATCAGCTGCCTTTCTTCTTGGCAAGTCACGGGTCCTAATGAACCTCTGTGCTCCATCGTAGACCACATGCTAATATCAAGCAGGATGGTGGACAAGCCCAGCAGTTCCGGGCATAAGAATAGGACTAAGATTTTATCTTGCCTGTCGTAAAAGGCGACTGGCGGGGACTCGCGCGCCCCATACACGGCCCCTTAGTGGCTACGGCGATACCGCAGTGAACCTGTTACCGACGTACGACATCTTGAGCTGGGGATGCGTAGATGGCCCCCATTCTCCGCGAGAGCCTAGCGCGGCTGGGGCCACCCTTGGACTTTGGACGCCTGAGCTATTACGGCTCAGGCTGTTCCGAGGGCCCGGCAATAACGCGGTAGCGGTCACCGTGGGGTTTTAGTGAGAACGCTTGTTCAATGTGTTTAAAAAAAATGTCGTAGGAGCTAACTATGGAGATTTTAGAGACTTTGAGGCTATGAGTTAGCCTAACTACCTTGTGTCTAAAGGACCATATTGACATTCTTAACTCCTTATTATGGTAAATATGGCCGAAGTGTGATTGTGATCCTAAGGTTCTGTTCAGTCCACTATAGGTATTACAGATTGAGTGTAAAGAAATAAAGTAAAAATCTTTGACGCAGTTTTGCGTCAGGCACACAAAAGCGTACATGAGTTTAGCATTCTCTCTGACGCAGCGCAAGCCCGCATGCCTACATTTCATGTAAGGCTAAAATTCCCGTGTTTCGAAACAATAATAAATACTCAAGTGTCGCTTTGAACATAGTTTTTCTCTTTAACGTTAACACGACTACTAGAGACGGCCATTATTTGGATAGAGATCTGTACTTTAGGGCAGTTGTACGCTTCTGAGTTATGTTTACACATTGAATCTACTTAGAAGATAGATACATACATATTTTTGCGATAACATCTCTTCAAAGTGCTGAAAATACCTAACAAGTCAATTATGTCAGGCTGTGAAAAGCGTCACACGTTACTTGACAGCCCGGTTATCTAAGACCATTACTCGGGGTCCTTTTACACTCAGTGCATTTATGTATATAAGTTATACTTATATGATTGTTTTTCTGTTTATACATTCGTCATTTAATTGTGATTGATTCCCTAAGACAGATTTCGCCTAGTTTAGGGACCTCTGGTATATTTATTGAATGTAACTGTGGCATTATATTGAGTCGAGACCCTTTTACCAGCTTGAGACCTGGCACACGTTCTCACAGAGCTGGTACACTTTTGTTTTTTCTCTTATTTTTTAAAATTTTATTATTTTTTCTCTTGTTGTGTTGTTTCCATTTATCTATTTTTTTTTCTTATTTAGTATGTTAGTTCTTAAGTGAACGAATAAATATATATACATACATAATTTAGTTTTAAAAATAAAGTAAATTATATCAGCTTCTGTTGAACTCTCTAGCCATTATTGGCATAATATTATGTATGTACCTTTCATATTTTGTATCTTTCCTATCGATAACATTTTATCGTGAAATGAAACGAAATGAAATCTCATCTACAAAAGCAATAAAAGATTGAGCTTCCGCCACAATAACTTCATAAAATATAGGTTACAGAAGCTGTATTGGAACCAATAGAGTGGTATTGCTACTAGTAGGCAACTTAACCAGAATAACTTGACCTCTCTTTGTGAACTATAACAATGAACGCTGTATTAACTTCATTGAGGAACCAACCCCGTCCATTATCGTGGCAGGATTGTGCTCCTGGGAAATAATGGTATAGTACATTTTAATTCCAAAGCCGAGCGAAGCCGGGACAGTGAAATAGCTTCCACGTGTTCGCAGTTTGATAACTCGACATACACCAAGGCGGAAAGTTTATATAGGCCATGATGAAACGAAGCGTAAATAATATAGTTAAGATAATGTACAATTGGAGAGGCCTATGTCCAGCATTGGACAAGTATGGGCTGGTGATAATCATGATGAATAAGTACTATAGTGAAGTAGTAAAAGTTTATGTTATGACTCGGAAATCTTCATTATGCAGTGTTATTCTTGCACAAGTCGGCAAAGAAATATTGAATTGGCTTTGAGTATAGTAAATTTTATCGACAAAAAAACATATAAAAAAATGTACATGAAAAAATTACATTATGTGTATGATGTTTCCTTTAGTGACTATCGTCCATTCTTCCTTATTAGAATAAAACTTGATTCAATGTGTCTAAAGTTGTTTTGTATAAGAAGGTTTGTAGTTATTAAAGCACACTAGATGACGCTAGGTGTACTCCTCCTGAATGGCACTAGCGTTTGGTCAAAGGTGTTGTATATAAGCCGTGTGTTTGATAAAGCAATTATACCCTCCTTTCCTGCGCTCAACTTGTGTTTTATTATTGGAACCGAGTCGGGGACCTTGGGATCACTGAGCTACGTTATACAGCTCTTATAACAGAAGTTATGGGGTTAACTCTACCAAGAATTCAAACCAATAAATGCCTATAAAATACTTCTTTGTTAAAATTAGCCATATATAAAGGTATTTCAAATGCCAACTTGTGCAATAATCATACTGTACATTTATTAATAACCTATTCCGAAGATATACCAAGCTCAACATGTCAGTTGTATGTCCAGGTCGGCCTTTGGAAGAAATATATTTGGCGTCATTATTTGCGTTACAACCAGCAAGGGACAAATAGTATAATAGAATAATCATTCTATTGCCAGTTATGAAAACAATCTTTCATAATATTATCTTTTCAACATAAAAAAAATCCACCGCGCCGCTCTGCCTCCATCTATTGGCCGGCCGCAAGTACTACATCGCTCTCCCCTCGACTCATTTAACAGGCACCCGGGAAATTTTATTACAAAAACAAGCCCTTAACATTGTGAAATTTCAGTGGAGAGCCGTTCATAGTTCGCGAAGAAATTGCAATTTAAGTTTATGGTTTCTGCAGAAGTTGTAAGTCGGGAGGGTAGAATTGAATATGACGTCAGCTCGGCAATAAACAAGTCTGTCTATTGATATAAAGCAAACGGCTCTGAAAGTTCCACGTTTAAAAATAAACTTCTGTAATTCGCTGTGAGGCGTGTTGTTTTGCTTTATGTAAGAAATTTTGTTGAAATCTTTGATCTTAATATAGAATTGGGGTGGACAAAATGTCTCAGTCAGTTATTTCCTCTCAAAATTATCCTTATCAGCTTTATGGCAAGGTACAATATTGCACTGAAACGTTTTAATTGAACTCTACGAATTGTCGAAACCAAACTAAACTAAACCAAATAATAATATATAAGCATAGGAATTAAACGTTAGTTGAATGTAATCCACATAAAATAATGATTTTAAATATGCACTGTTATCTGCGTAGAAACTATAAGAGAAAAGATATGTGCTTATAAACTGCTTCAAACCTGATACCCATAGATATTATAACGGACCGTGAAACTATCCTACCATTTCCGTACCGCCACCGCCGAAACGAAAGTGTTTTTCTACGTCCAATAACCAATGGGAGTCAATTATAAAAAACAACGACGACTTTAAAAAAAAACGAAAAAAAAATCCGGAACCAATCCGGTGTTCGCATACCGCGGCAATCTCGCCTGAAAAATACTCGTGAAATATGAAACCGAGCCGCGTTGATTGAAATCTCGGCGCCAACGCCATCTGTTGAGCGACCACGCGAACTGCGACCACCGATTCAAATCGGTAGGTAGATTACGCTGACGAACCGTTTAAATGTCGAAATACCGTTATCATATTTTTATATTGCTAGTTCAACTGTTTGGGGTACTAGGAGATAATAAAACATACGCGAGTTGTCATATCGGATCTTCTGTCGAAAATTTGCTTTGAAAAACTTATTCCGCTTTCCGATTACTTTCAATACATTGCTTGGGTTGGCTGATTAACGTGTCGTCTGAAGCACGAAATGATCTAAAAGTTCCTAATTAAAGGTGGATAGGAATTGCCAATATTAAATAACGCGAAATAGTTATAATGTACCTACCTGTCATTATATTCGGCACTGCTTTGCTATATCTGACTGTGGTACTGATAATATAGTGTTGAGATAATTTTAAATTATTTTAGGAAAAACGTTTTAAAAAATCTGGTAACCGTGTGTTAATGCCATATTTTTATCGAAATTGTTAAACCGGAAAATATCAATTTTTCATCAAAGGGGAAGCAATCACGCAGACGTTAATTTATTATAAAACAAAAATGTTTACGCAGACACTCAAGATTTGCATTGGATAAAGATTAAAGAACCCTTCAGCAAAGGTCTGAGACAGAGGAAACTTTTGCAATGCTTGCCTTTTAAAAGAAAAAATAGTTCAAGCTTCAGTGGTTCTTTTTAACAACCAAAGACGAAGACCGAACATTGTTTTTTGCCAGAGATAAGAAAAAAAAAAGACGGCCAAACAAAAGTGATTTGCGTTTAGTCCTGCCAGCTCAATGAGTATGGATAAAGTTTTATTTTAAAGTTTTTCTTTTTCTTGACCGAAAACTTTTTCAATTAAGAACAGTAGTGCGACGAAGTGCGAAGAAACGATCTTTCGTACAAACGGTCTTGGATTTCTTTGCGTAATCATCGGATGACCTTAACTCTTAATTGGTTGCGTCGAGGTCTTAATGATACCAGTTCTTTCTAATTTAGAAGAATACTGTATAATCTGAAGATAAAAAGATAATAATTTACGAATTCAAAGAAGAAATTTTCGTCTTTCAGTTGTTTTCTGGAATACCTTAAAGCAGTACTAGTAACTTACAAATTTATACAAAAACGTGCATAAACTCCGAATTTCAAGGTGTTAAAATCCTAAAAATCGGAAGGCGCCTTCTGCTGGCGTCGGCTGAAGTAAAAAAATCCAGCAAAAAGCACGTATAAATGTAACCATCACACCCGGTTTTTCTCCGTTTATACTCAAAGGTAGTGCTCAATTTTTTCCACGTAACTAAACTAATTACTTTGACAGATCAAAAAACTTTGTTGCCAACTTGTCAACCAACTTAGCTGAACCAAAAGCAATCAACTCTGAAATTGGCTCCAGAAATATTAACTAAAAATCTACAAGAAGAAGATGCGAATTCGTGACTCCGCTGTGCTAGGTGTAAACCAATGGGTCTTTTTTTCAAATCCTATATGTATCGGTATAAATCATATATAGGTCATCATTTTGAAGGAAGGAAGAAGGAAGGAAGGTGAAGGACAAGCATCGTGATGAAACCCACACAGCAAAATATTTAAATATGTCTAAACCATATACTGCAGGTTAAATGCCTTATCACGCTTAGTTAAACGCTTGATCAACTTTACGAATTTGCTTAGCAAGTGCCTCTGCTTCCGCGCTTTGTGATTCAAAGGCGTGAAGTGTATTTATTTTATTATTTAACAAGAAAGGATGCTAGAAGCTTTTCTGAACAAACATCAGTCGATTTTATTTCGAAAAGAGCTTCCAGTGACACGATTTCTGTCTCCTCCGTACAAATCTATTCGCATCACACACTCTTTGATTTAATCAGTACCGGAGAAGCTGTCACCAACTTACCACATTATGTCTGACCTTCGCCAATACGATACTTACCTTCCTAGAAAGGTCTATATAAGAGAGTTTTCTTGTTGGAGTTTCCATGCCCTCGACGTACCGTTTGATATTTCAAATCTGACCTGAATGTAAGATCGGGTTGTGTTTGTCTTGAGAAAAAGGTATGTACCTATACATATAAGATGTAAGCAACTGGTTCGGGTTGAAAAATCGAATCTTTATTGCAATATTATAGTAGATAGGCTTTGAAAGAAGATCTACCCTGTTCCGTATAAATAGAGCAAAGCATTGTTAACTATAGGAAATTCTATTGTTGCTGTTCCTTGCTTGTACATACCAACAGCAACTGTATTTAAACTAAAGATTGTTTTTTATAATTTTCCGGTGACTTAAACGGTTTAAGAATACTATGATCCCAAAAGCATACACTAGATGTAAGGCTAAGTGATATTTCCTTTTAGTGTTGAAATGTTCATGTGTGCAGAAGTCTCCACACAAAGTTTTACGTTTTGAATTATCTATCTTTAATAATGAATTTAACCACTTTGTGTGTTATTGGACCCCAAGTTGCGATGTTTTATTACGTTCTTCAGATGCCAATGTTTACCATCTATAAGTATACCTGATGAGTAGGGAAAGTCATAGGATTTCTACGGAGTTATCAAATCAATAAATATCGTGCACAAATAATTCAATTCTCTAAACCTGTTTATGGTTTACAATTACAATTATTAACTATACAAATATACACACAATAATTATAATTAGAATTTTGCCAGGAGAGAATAATTATCGATTATTAAGATAGAGGTTTTCCACTTCTTTATGTGTTCAAGCAACACTGAACCTAAGCTTAAAGCATATAGCCCAAGGTTATATATAGGTCCACCTCTTCCGCTAATGCATTCTGAACAATATTTTTTGGCTGAATTGTAGACGAATTAGTTCGTGTAAACATCTATAAAGGGATACACATTCATAACTTAAGTTTTCATGATGTGGAGGAACATTTAATTTGCTGTTAAAATAAGATATGTTTTCGAGACTTTTAGTCTTCTCCCGGTACCTAGAAAAGTATCATGAATACGTATAAGAGAATAAGATCAAATTACAGCAAATTCAGGTCAGGACTTTGATGCAAAAAAAAAGGAGAAATCAACAAATTACATCGACAAATAACACCAAATGTCTGTTTACTTCGTCTGGCGCAAATTTAAGGGCCCCTTTCAGAATAAATCCATTTGAATTCGGAATCTCTCGTTCGATTCAAACGGTCGCGCGATCGAGTATTTGCTCGATCAAATCCTATCACAGAACTCGAACGAAAAACTATTTTCTAACAAAAATTATGCGGACTCGTGATAAACATTGGCACAGTACAGTTGAATTTCGCCTCTGTAGCACTCGGTATAAAGTTCAAACTCTGTTTATCGGGGAACGCATCACTATAAGAATCTTCCAATCGAAAGGAAGTCGTTTCAAAATATATTTAGACACTTATTGACATTTATTTACGTATTATTAATGTTACAGGGGCGTTTGGGTACTGTTAATGTAAGTCAAATGATAAAAATAAATACATGTTTAGATATAATTCATATTAAATTGTATTTTTATATTTTCTTTGGTGTCCCACTGCTGGGCAAAGGCCTCTTCAAGCATCTTCCATTCTTTACGATCCCCTGTTATGTTCCTCCGGTCGCCTTCGAACGTATCAGGGTCATATTTTGTATCTTGGGAATAATATAAATAAATAAATATTTTACAACAACACACACATTGCCTTCATCTCATGTTAAGTAGCTAAAGCACTTGTGTTCTGGAAATCAGACAACGAAATATAAATACATTTTTTTTTTCATTTAAATATGTACGCATATAAATAAAACACCCAGACACATCCAACAAGTGCTTAAAACCTCATCACCTAAGCACCTGTCAGCGGTGGGTATCGAACCCACGACCCTACGGAGCAGAGGCAGACATGCTGACCACTACACCAACGGGCCCGTCGTAATACGTATAAGACATTATATTTATGTAGAGAATGGAGCTTAGACTTAGCGAACTGGGTAGCAGAATAAGTATCTTTGTTTTATATTTCATAGCCAAAGTTCAAGTAGTATCTGGTTCCGTCCACCCCAACTGAGAGTTTCCAAAGCAGTAAAACCATATTACCTACCTATAGAAACTTGAGTCATTACATAACCAATAATAATTGACTTCCTATCAAAATCCGTAGTTTGATTACGTCACTAAAACTTGGACCATTGGTATTAATGACCCATTGATCTGGATCGTCATTCGATAAGACCGAATTGATTGGATTCCTCTTATAACCACTTTATGGATACCCAGGAAGGGCATCTTCATCCGTGTACTAGATGGAAGTACTAGGGTAGCATTAAGTGGCTGGGAGTAAGCAAATGGGCCGTGCTGTTAGCCGGGATAGCCGGCGACCGCAAGCTCCGAGATAGCCTGTAGCGACGCGACGCGTTTATGCCGGAACTGAATTTCAGTGGAAGGAAATTCTTATATGATGTGCAAGTGTTATGTGATCCTAATACTTCAGTAGGTGTTAGGGATGAAAATGTTCATGGCTGAACAATTATTTTGAACTGTCATGCAAAGTTTCGAATTATGAAGCAAAAAATGTTGATTCATATTTCGTTCTTCAGAGACATGCGCCTGAGTACTACTCTTTGATATAACACTAATATTTATAAAGAGGAAAGTTTGTGAGTGCGTATGTTTGTTATTCTTTCACGCAAAAATACTGTAAAAATTTCAATGAAACAGTACATTGATATCGCTTATACGTCGGAATAACACATAGGCTTCATTTTATACCGAATTTCCCACGAAAACAGGATGTTTAGAGGTAATTTTTTTTTAATTACATAAATTGGTTGCTAGGCAACTGTAACAGATGACTACATCTTCGCCATTCCTCTTCATCAAGACGTGTTGGTGTTAAAGTTTATATGTATACCTACCTATATTTTAATTTATAGATAAATATTTTTTTTCCTAAAACGCTCGTAACGTGAAGGACAACATCGTGATGAAACCCGCACACCACAAGGTGTATGAACCCTATAACGGCGATTGGCTCACCCCCTGTCACGTTGGGTTAAATACGCTTGGTGAACCGTGGGTACTTGCTTTAGCAAGTGCGTCTGCCTACCCCTCTTTTGGGATTAAAGGGGTGAAGAGTATTTTTTTTTTCCTAAAACATTCCTCATCAAAATGGCTCTACAGGGAACAAATCTCACATAAAAAGTTCGTAACACGCTCATTGTCTACTTACGTTGGCCAGACTAGAGTTGTCACATAATTTCCAATTGTTGTCTCCACATTAACTAAACTCTCATTCCATACAACAAAATGTAATATAACTCACATTTAATACATTCTAGCAATGCTTGGCGAACGGCCATCTGTGGTCATTTCGTAGAATTTAGATAACGTGCTGTCAAACCAGCGTAGAATTCAATATTATTGCTAAAACTCCACCGCAGAAACGTAGCGGCGAAATCCGTTCCAACAGAATTTCACCATGTCTGTCGCACTCCCTTATGCGTTGTTACAAATCAAACACAACATGAACTCGCAAATCTATTGATATGTATTACTCAAAAGCTCTGTTTATTGTTCAATAGTGCAGGTCGACTTGACCAATACATAGACCGTTGTGGTCATAGCCCATCGCTCCTGAAGGAATGCGGTCTACTGGGCATCTGTTCTTGATTGAGCTACAGTCAAAGCAAATCATATCCAATTTGCCGCTAGAATTTCCAGTTTAGTTTAATATTATATATAGACTAGTGGTCGCCCCGCGATCTTAGTCGCGCACTACTATCACCATACACACCATACCTACCTATACACACAAAATACTACCAATAAGTTTTAACTATAGATATGTACAACATTAACCATAATTCCAAAATTATCGTTTTTATCATATATACTTCTACACCTATCTTTACCCCCTTGGAGAATGAATGTAGAAAACTGCATACGTCAGATTAAATTGCATATTAAATGCATCATATGCATAGGCCTATGTCCAGCAGTGGACAAGTATAGGCTGATGTTGATGATGATGATGATGATGCATCATATAAACCCCTGCTGTGCAAAATTGCAGAATTCTAGGGTCAAAGATTTGGGCTGGGCGTTAATGAGTTCAGTGGTCAATGAATCCCTCATGATGTTAAGTTTTTAACGATTGTTGAATGTAGTTTAAGAAATCCTATTAAGATTTTCCCTAAGATATACGTACGTACTTATACATAGATATAATCATGTCCTTAATTCCTAGTGCCCACATCTTTGGAGCCTATAGGTGTCCCGTTAGAGTTTAGGGTTGGACATTTAAGTTTTTACACTCGTGCGAGTGTCTCTGTCTGTCTCCCTGATGGTTAGTCAAAAGCAATCGATCTCCACTTGCTACGGTTTATCCACAAAATCTCTATTTGCTGTTGAATTTACATAAGTATATAAAGATCCAATGTGGTCTTCCTCTTACGACGCCCCGTTCCCACTAATATTAGCAGAAAGAAAAGAAAGGAACGTCCATTGCTTGTGTGATAAATTTTGCTAGGGAAGACCCTTCTTTAAATCAATTTCGAACGTTTAACATGTGAAAAGTGATAACTGGAAATTTCTATTCTTAAACTTTTTGCCCCAGTTGAAGGCCGTTTCCTGTATCCTATTGATATTAATGAAGTAATTCTGTTTCTATCCATTCTTTTTGAACAAACAAACCACATTTAGGGCTTAGTTAAATAAATTGTTAAGATGGTATGTTCAACGAGCGAATATCATTCAAAACCACCCTTAGGTTTCTTCACTTTTTCTTCCCTACATCCCCAGTTATTTATTGTGCTATGAGTATACGCAATTTTTTTGGCATGGAGGTTTCTTCGAAATGTCAAATCCATTAACCAGAAGACATGTTTCGACTGGTAGATAATACATTAGTATTAAGTCCGCCTTTTGTACATATATTGCAATAAAGTGTTAAATAAGTAAAAATAAATGTTTCTCCAATTTGAACAGCCTTGCAACAGATTTGAGGTTCCCTCAGGCCCTTAATTTTTACGTGGATCTTGGTGAACCAACTTTGTCGCTTCCCAGCTGTCTGTCGTAATAATGCCCGGCCACTTTGCAGGGTTTTTCGGAATATTTTCAAAAGCCAATTTCCCCCTCAGTGAAATGATAACGATGCGGCATGCAAATATCAGATGGCCGAATAACAAGTTGATGTGAAAAATAACGAGTTTGGACACAGGCAGTGAGTAATTGCTTACACCCCACTGACAATTTGTGTCACCCAAATGCCACATGAATGGATCCACCTTCAATGCAGTTTGCATGGATTTAAAGCTCAAACCACGAATGACTGCATGAATCTTCGCTGTAGCAATGCGTTTAATTACAAACGTTTTATTTGATTGTCGGTTGATTTTGTTAGCAACGAATGTGTATGACTTTTATAAGCTGGACTAGGTTAATTAATATTTCGAATAAATTGCCAGGTCCTGCTTCAGTGTAATTTGTGTTGGGCAAAATGGCAAAAGACGTGCAGATAGACTCTGAACTGTGAGCGAAAAGTTTGGATTTTGATGAATTGGGTATTTTGGTTTTTTGCGTCAAAAGCTTTGATGTACGTTTTGAGTAATTTCCACCGATTTAATTTTATGAACAACTTCGGCTTATGAAAGGAAATTGAAGCAAAATTGAGTATATTAATTAATTTGTATACAACGGAATTTCATCAAGAACAATCCATTAGTAGTGTTTATTTCAGAAAATTATAATGGCGGACATTATTTATCCCCAATATTTGATTGCCGAAATCGTTTTATTGACTAACTAACTAAGGAAACATTCATTAACCTTTGCCATTCGCTTACACTGTTAGATAATACGAACCCTATCTCATGGTAATAAGGTCGAATAACAAGTCAACTAACGTCGAACGATTAAGAAACAAAACCAAAAGTAAATCATGGACGTTACAAGCAGCTTCGTCAAAGGTGAAACACAAAAGGGAAATCTATTCATAGGGTTCCTACTTTAGCATTTAATTGATTCCTTAAGTCTGTACAGTTGCGGCCACTTTGTATTCTACAGTCTAGTGTAACTTGAGATGTTACTTATACGAGTTTTCATACATTAAAAGGCTCAAAATATGATGGTTTTTCAAGGGAAATTTGAGGCAACACTGTGCCCTCCTAGTCGGACAACTCAAAGAACGGGTGGTTCTTTTTTTTTACATTTTCCTTTCTTGCGATTTTTCTCGGGTCACGTCCTTATAATTAATTTCAGTGATGTTCTTTGTAGTAAGTTTAAGTCTTCTTTAGGTTGCTATTAGTAATTTTGTCGAAATGAGTTAATATTCCAATATCTCTATTAGAATTTACGCGGCGCTCTTACGTTTAAGGAAAACATTTTATAATGACCTGCATATTAAAACGTATGATTTTTTTTTGCAGTGAAAAATTTGGACGAATTTATATAAATAAGAGACCGACGAAGCCAAGCGTTTAAGTAATTCTCTATACATATACAGTCAGGCCAGTAATTACTATACGTAAGTAATTGATAAGGTAGTAAGAGTATCTATTGAACTGTACAAATTCTCATGTAAAATAGTAAAGGGCGCTTATACACACATCAAAAGTGTCTAGAGATCAAGTACATTTTACAAGGTTGTAATCAAGAATATACTTTACAAAAACTGAATTAATTCATAATTTATTCAAAATGTAGTGATAAGTCATTGATCATGCATGGGGAATTAGGTAGGAGACCAAACCAGAACATTTGATTTAATTAAATTAGATTTCTTTTAGAGCTAAAAATGTTCTTGTGTATGTCTCAGAACAATTATTTCCCTTTAAGCCTTTGGAGAGGCCTATATACAGCAGTGGACATCAGTGGACTGACGTGATGATGATGAACCAAGCTAGGTATGATTACTGGCACCGTCTCTCGCCCTATAATGTGTTCTCTCCAATTAAAAAATAATCCTCACTTTCAATGGTCGAGTTACGTAATTGCAACCAGGAAAAACGTTAGAAAGAAGTCTTCTACTAACAATAAGTTTGGTGTGAAGTGATCGCCACTGTACAAACGAATCGGGATTCCAAATTCAATTTCTTACAGCGCCATCTAGGGAGGGAGAACAAAGTGAGTGAACCTACTAAAATCCGCGCAACAATACCTAACAATATTGGAAATGCGATTTGCTCTGTATCTACTTCGATTCACGTAATAAAATTTATTGTAATAGAATATAAATTCGTCAGAGAAAATGCACCTTATTCGGAAACAGTTCAAATTATTACCAATTCAAAATGGTGTTTTCGTTTTATTCGCCACATACATACATGGTATGAAAATAGAAATATCTATACTTGCTAGTCACTATGATAAAAATACCCAGACAATTAATAAAATGTATACCGTACATGCATTTTACTTGTATGTATTTATAAATAACTAGCTGTACCACGGTGTTACTCGCGTTATTTATTTCCCGTGTGAATTTGGGATAAAATATAGCTTAAGTTACTGAGGAATAATGTAGCTTATCAACAGTGAAAGATTTTTCCATACCTGTCCAGTAGTTTCGGAGCCTATTCAATTTAAACAAACAAAAAATCAAACCTTTCCTCTTTATAATAATATTGGTATATAGTATTATTACGGAAAAAGAAACGTTTTCAACGAGAATTAGTCGCTCGCCCATACTTTAGTTTAAAATTCTAATGGATTTATCGGGTTTGCCAAGATTAAACTCTCATTTCCTTATGATGGAACCACTTTGGAAATAATGCTTCTTTCCACAAAAGAAAAGTCACCAAAACAACGAATTTATCAGCCAATAAACATAAAAAAGGATAGTTAGGGCCTTACTAATAATGGCGGAATTGCTATTTCGCAGATACACAAAGCTCAACTTAACTTGTCAGTTGTATGTGAAATACGGAATAACCAGTTCAAGTAGACCTGTAATAACCGTTGTATAAGGGACAACGCGTTCATTGGTAAGGGTTTAATGTATAAACGGTTGAATAAAGAAAGACTCCATTTTGACAGTCGCTTTCAAAAATACACTTGACAAATTTTTGATCCCAAAACGAAGTAAGCTGACGCGGTATGTATACATATAAAGTACTAATAACAATACCAAAAAGTTCGTTTGTTTATTAGAACTCGCCTCAAACTGCTTGATGAACTGCCATTCGGGTTTGAAAAGTAATATTTGCATTTGACATTCCAATTAACGAGGAAGGCCTCAACCCCTTGTGATTGGAGGGTGAAGCCGCGGGGCTCAGGTAGCAGGGAAAAAGAAGAAATTGATTTTTAAATATTGCAACAGAAATTGACGTCTCTCAGCGGGGCAGTCAGAATCATGAGTCCCGTTTGAATTACCGGGACGGGTTTTATGTAGGTACAGTCGGCCAAGAATCTGCTCTACCACCCTAAGGTTGAAACTCATATGAATGTCATTAAACATGAAGGTTCATTGTTCACTTGTCACAATATACCAACTCTACCTTATTGATGTTTTAGTGACACAGGAACTGTCATCGAAACTGATAGACCATTTTCTTGGCCGACCGTACCTACTGTTTAAGTTATAACTTAAATCTCCCATAGTACTGTTAGGCATGTATAGAAATAATTTCTCGAGTGGAGACCGCGTCTCGGCAAACGGAGTGTGAGACGCCCTCGGGAAGGTGGACTGATGATATACGCAAGATGGCTGGCAGAAGCTGGATGCAAGAAGCCGAAAACAGATCACAGTGGCGTGCAATTGGAGAGGTCTACGTCTAGCAGTGAACAAGTATGGGCTGATGACGATGATAGAAATTACTAAGAGCTACCTCTATCCAAATAGTAACGGCGTAATTCCGCTTTTTTCCTTTTTTATTGTAGACTAGCTGACCCTGCAAACGTTGTTTTGCCAATGTACATGAATAACAGTGTTTCTCTGCTAATATGCATGTTTTATAGATAGAAACCTTCCTCTGGAAACACTCTAATATAGTATAAAAGAATATCGTATGAAAATATGTTGCGTAGTTTTAAAGATCCAAGCATACATAGCGACAGAAGGCGTGAAGCGTCTTTGTTTTATCTATTACATAACCACAAAATTCCAGCGTTTGTACTCTATCTTTTACAGAATTTTATCATCTTTTCTTATTCTATTGAAAGAAAAGATCTGAATCATTTCCTAATCAATCACGTGTTCGTCAGCGGCCAGGATAAAAAGCCTTGTGCTAAAGAAACGTGCATTGTTCGCGCAAATTATTTACTACATACATACACTTCACGCCTGTCTCCCAGAGGGGTAGGCAGAGACTACAGATCTCCATTTGTCACGGTCCTGAATACCCCTTTCGCTTCATCTACATTCATACATCTTTTCATACATGACCTCCGGTTTCGAGTACTTTTCACGCCACCTTCGGTCAGGACATCACCAATCTGGTCTGTGTATGTCCTTCTGGGGCGACTTCTACTCACCCGGCCATTACATCACCCATATAAATCTCTTTCGTCAATCGACTTTCATCCATTCTCTCCATATGCCCAAACCACCGAAGCATGCCCTTTTCAATCTTGGTCACTACCTACCAAAGAAAACCGCATCAAAATCCGTATCGTACTTTTAAAGATCTAAGCCTACATAGATAGGGACAGATAGCGGGCCTACTTAGTATTATACTGTGTTATATTGTAAATAAACAAGCGTTTGACCACCATCCTGCCTGATGGTGTAGTTAATGCTAATGCGTGACTGGACTGAGCAGGAAACATAATCCGGCAAGTCATTCCTTAATCTGTCTTTTCGCTCTAAAGTCGACGCAATGCGCTTGACTTTTATACACTGTCACATGTCAGGAAATTTACATAAATGCTATGAATATAATCTATATAATATGTATATATTATAAGAAAGTAGGGTTGGTTAAATAAAAAAAAAACACTTCACGCCTTTTAATCCTAACGTGGGGTAGGCAGTTCACCAAGCGTATTAATATTTATGTATATTTATATTTAATATTTATAAGTCGTACAAAGCGTATCATTGTCAACTTACACCATTTATTAAAACTCAGATGTAAATAGTTTAAGCACCTATAAATACTGCCAATGTAATTAGACCATCCAGGTATTTTTTTATAAAATTATTGCTGTATGATTTGCAGTACTTTACATTAATCGCAAACAAACGATTCGTAATCTAACCAGGTAGGTCGCAAAAATTTATCATTCGTACAGAGTAAACAAATCGATAAACTATCTACTATTAATCAATGATGTATGTGACGTAATAGTTCGCTAGTGTGCCAGTGGCATGCATACCTACAGACATGTTAAGATAAAGCGGTTTTTGGCCTCACACTTCCAAGAAACACTAAGCTAATCTGAGCCAAATGTACTAAGAAAGATCATACACTAAGAGGTCAGCGTTGATTGTCCAAGCCACAGCCTATTGACGCCAATGTTGATGCTACCGGCGCATACAAATGAGTAGCATCTACCAAAATGTCTGCGTGTGTGCTGAAAATAATATAATGATCTGGACTTCACCAATATTTTTTTGAGTGTTTAACTGGTGTGTGAACCCTATAACGGCGATGGGCTCACCTCTTGTCACGTTGGGTTAAATACCTCTCCTCCGGGTCCTCTGCCTACCCCGCTTTGG
>SJJU01011128.1:0-17674 GCA_012932125.1 Conopomorpha cramerella
GTGGTGTTGTGGTTTAACTTACAGAGAGCGCTGCTGCCCGTTCTCTGGAGAGCTCCCTCGGTCGCCTCTTACGACTCCCAAGACGGGAAAAGTTGGGGTGGGGTGGTGACATGAACATGTATTCTATTCGCCGTCTATTTTGGTATTGATATTCTCTAATCCCGTAATAACGGTATAGAATGTGTATGAAAGGGGACGGTATCATCACGGGAAAAAGTCCAAGAAATAGCAAGCCGAGACGGCAGTTTTTATTTCATTGGCGGAAATCAATCCCGAAATTCCAGGATCGAATTCCATAGTCTCGTTTGACCTTTGTTTATCAACAGAGTCTGATTTACATGTACCTAAAATAAGCACCTCCATAATTTTAAAATACATCCCAAGACGTTACCTGGTCAAAATTCCTCTAAGCGATAAGATAGCCTTTTGCAATAGTATTATTATAATTTTTACATTAAATTTGTGATGTACAAGTCCAATAAGGAATTCATTCAAACTGTACACTGGATCAGTATTTTTTTTTTCACGGGATATTCCCACCCACTTTTCCACCACTGTGATTCCTGTTAGAGCCAGGATCTACAGCGGCATCCAGAATAGACAAGAGCTCAATCAGTAACGACTGGGCTAGATCCCGGGGGGGCCTAGCCTTCTGTCTTGGATCCCACATAGTTATTAAACTAAAGACGGTATCGAAATAAGAAGAAAAAAATCAATACAGTTTTTTTAAAGAAACGTGCACTAACATTATATTAAGAGTTTAAGGTAAGCTGAATGCTTTTGGTTAATTTCGAACCGTAATTCCCGGTTCAAACTATTAATATGGATATGACCTCGTGGTTCGACCATGTCAGAAGGTTGTGAGTTTGATGACAGACCTACATACTTATGTGCACGTTTTCGCATAGTCTACAGTCAGAACATCTAATGTCGGTAATCCATAATGGAATAAACAACCTTAGAGACATAAATCCAAGGTTACTTTTAGCTTGATACATAGCATCGATGATATGTGGCTAGCTTATCGCCCAATAATCCCTATTGTACAACCCGATTATCCTTTAAGCTTTTACGATGTGTATTTTAAATACGTGTTAATGAATTCGCTCATTCACAATGAATGATAATCTTATTACAAAATGGACAATTTCCAACGGCAGGGTTGCAAAAGACGAAATTTAAGGTACTTATAGACATACTACTTAGTGGCATGCTTTTCGGGCTATTACAGTAAGCAACCACCAACGCGTCAAATGTCTCAAAACTGCGATTGTAATAAAAATAATAATATTACGGGAATCGCTGCAAAAGCATGCCACTAACTAGCATGTATTAGTACCCTAATGCTTAGAGAGATAGAAACTTTAAAAATGTGCAAACGTAAAGAAGAAATGTGCAACCAAACACCTGGTGCAGCAAATTGAACAATTTATTAAACGATAGAACAATTTTTATCGATGATACATTCAGCCTTTACCCAATAACACATGCATATATGGTCAAAAGATGATTTTCCCACGATAGAGCTCGCCGTGCAACTATATAAGGCGCAAGTGATTCGTTGCTATGTACGTTGTAGCATAATTATCAATGTGTGCGTAAGAAAAATATGTACAGAACAGTTCTCTTCCAATATATCTATGTATGTATTGAAAAAGTATTTATGTAAATGTATCAGTCTCTGGCACCCATAGTACAGGGTATCCTAGTTTAGAGTTAGGTAACCGTGTGTAAAAATACACGGCTCGGCGTTTCTCTGAAGGATCGAATCAGAAACGAAGTGATTCGGCAGAGAACCAGTCATCGACAAAATTTATCGGTTTAGCAATGCGCAAGATGGTTGGCCTGCTGATGGGATGATGTAGCGTTTATAGGCTCTAAAAGAGGTCTAATGGTACACGCCTAGTATAGCAAGTCCCGAACCCACAAACTCCCGTTGCAGATCCAATCCAAAAAAGATATCTAACCACTAGGTCATACGCATTTACCAAGGCAATATTAGGTAATTCACTACAGTATCAACCGATTGGCAAACTTCTATCTTTCATAAAATCTGAGCGAAAGGCTCCGATTTAGACGCACTTAGTCAAAGCTGAAACTGGTGAAAACTAAAAAATTGTCAAAAATGTAGTTTTACTTTGTAAAGCTTATGAAGTTGCCAAACTTTCGCCAGCATTTTTGTTCAATACCTTTTAGAGAAGATATAGACGTTTTCATCCACTTGTGTGTCATTTAAATGAGCTTTTTTATCGTGTTCTATAACCGTGTAGTAATTAGCCGTGTGGTGACGGCGAATAGAATACATGTGTCACCACCCCAGCCCAACTTTTCCCGTCATGGGGGTCGTAAGAGGCGACCGGGGGAGCTCTCCAGAGAACGGGCAGCAGCGCTCTCTGTGAGTTAAACCACAACACCACTGCGATCGCCCACCCGCCTGCCAAGCGTGGCGATTACTGGCATTTCACCCCAAATGACGGATCTCATTGGGAGAGGCCCTCGTCCAGCAGTGGACGTTATGTGGCTGATGATGATACAACTCAACATTGTACCCAGCAACAGCTAATCATTTATATCGGTTTTTAATAACTGAAGCACTTTTTTACAGTTGAATAAATTAAAAGTAATAAAGCTTATTAAAAAACCAAGATTGTATTTCAATGGGCCTAAAAGTCCGCCATATTAGAATTAGAGAGACGTCACTCGTTATTTCTCGAGTTAGTGAGAGTGCTTAGCAAGGTCTTTCATTTGATACCCATTTTGTAGAGGTGCATTAAAAATAATTAGTCCGCCATCTTCCAAGTGCCGCCATGTTGGATTTAGCACAACGACACAAAGTTAACCAGGGTGTGGATTGCATTATCATCCGAGCTGTACGTGTATTCAAAATTAAGTAGCATACATGCATTACAAGTTCCATAAATGCTTTTACAAAAGTAGGAAATCCCATCTCTTACAGAGCATCAATAAGGTTCATCATCATCATCAGCCCATACTCGTTCACCGCTGGACATAGGCCTCTCCTATCCAATAAGGTTGATTTTACCTTGTTTTAGATTTACCTCAGAATTTCTGTGAGTTAAACCACAACACCACTGCAATCGCCAACCCGGCTGCCAAGTGTGGCGATTATTGGCATATGATCATGCCAATAATCACCCAAATGATCTTGGAAATCATTGGGGGTAGCCCTCGTCCTGCAGTGGACGTCATGTGGCTAATAACGATGACCTCAAAATGCGTCCATATTGACCGGTTAACCTTTTGAATATTTAGCAACAGAAACAGCGAAATATAATCAAAATCCATTAGTACAGCCGTATCCCAAGTAAGTAGTAATGCAGTACTTATATTCCAGGATACCTAGGGTCTGTTCTGGCGCATACAATCTTAGCAAGACCTACACCGCTCACAGGCACTAACAGCCCTAATACCTAAATACCCTATAAAAGTGAAGCTTGTATTGTCCATCCCCATGCCTTATACATTATTAATAAAGGTCGGGTCTGGATGAAAAATCATACTCGCTTTTATACTCCTTGTAACATTAGGGTCGGAATGTTTTGAGGATTTCATGAACTGACCGAACACAAGTCTGACCGTAAAGTTATTTTTTTTTATCTCTATGAACAAGCGTTTGACAACAATACTTTTTTTTTACGTGGGGGAATCCTCATGGACACCCCGCCGCCATGGGGACAGCGAACGAGGCTCTTGAAAGCTACAGGGCTCTTGACAACCATCCTGCCTGATGTTGAGCAGCGATGTGGTCTACGATGGAACACACATGTTCAATAGGTACCTATTTACCCGACTTGAAGACCTTCAGACTGTACTGCGCAGGAAACACAGACTCCGGCAAGTCATTCCACATCCTGGCGGTTCGCACTACGAAAGTAGACGCAAAGCGTTTGGTTTGCGTAAAGGGTAAATCCACCTGGTATGGACGACGTTTTGCCTTAATAAATATAATGTAAATCCAACAAGTAGATAGCATCATTTAGTAGGTAGCATAAATATAATGCATAATTGTAATTGTAGGTCGATTTGTATAAAAGGTAAAAATTGAAAATGTTTGCGAAAGTCAAGAATATCATTCGGCTCATGGGACTAAACACAAGGGGACGTTTACTTTCGTTTTTAAAATTACTTTTATCAAGGTTTGTGTAATATAACGATGAAAAATAAACACATTTTATGTCATTTCCAAGGAACCCCATGGCAAAAGCTAAACTTAATCATCATCATCATCATCAGCCCATACTTGTCCACTGCTGGACAAACTTAATATAAAGATGTAATTTTTGTATTCGTTTTTGAAAAAGTTAAAGAAGAAGAATTGAATTCTTGGGGAAAGTTGTTAGATAAAGTTGTTAGGTGTCATGGGCTGGGTGACTCTCTCGAGTTTTGCCAATGTTTTCGATACGTAATGCAGTGTTTGTTAAAGCCTATAATATGCTAATTACTACTCTTTAATTTCTCGCGTTAATGAGAAAATAACGATTGAAAAAAAATATTGATGCCGCCATCAATCAGTTTTATCAATCCATCAATCTTTGGACTGACGTGCGTCACCTCAGGCGCTGGCTGCAAATCAGCTCTGCGGGTGCGAATACCAGCACACGGTAGAAGTGTACTGAGCAGGCTTATAAACCATAATTTACATTCTTTTTTGTCCAATTTCTTGTATTTCTTCTTCTTGTTTTTATTAAGCTTTTCTTGTTTTTTTCTAAATTGAAAACTTACGTCGCATTGGTACCTACTCATTTTAATACTACAGATGGGATGTTTCAATTACCTGCCCAGTTCTCACTTCACTGTGTGCGAACAAAAAGCCATCAACCACTAAATCAACTTGACGATTCCACCCCCGTCTTACATCCATAAACACATTGTAAGAGCAAATTGAACACAAACTTGTATCTGTTCTCGCGAAACGAGCAAACTTTGCCCACCCATTGTCTGCGTACGCCAACCGAGTTCGACCTATTGTACTCCCGAACGCCCTATCTCACTCGAACAACACCGCGAAGACAAAGACGAAACGAGTATAGCACGCATCACCTACACTCTAGACTACCTCCGGTCGGCTAGTCCGATGCATAAACAAAATGTGTTACACTCACGCAGGGGAATAGGACGACTATGCTCTTCAGTTATAAAGGCGATGTTGGCTTGTAATGGAAGTGGGTAAATGGAGCTCACCTGTTGCGGCGCGCGCTTATCGACCCAGCGTACCCTGGTGACCTGCTGAGATGGTACTATGCTGGGAACTATTGTTTAAACGCTACCCTTTCGGCTGATAGACACGAGGGCCTGGCGCTGACTGTGGCCGGCCAGTGCTTAAAAAAAAGAAAAATAAAACAACCAACTCTCGAAGAAAAACGCGGGAACGTGACGAGAAAGTTTTTAAACTTTTTCCTCGTCGGCATTTCGTTGATATCTTTAAAAGTAGAAATTGGTGCGAAAAGATATATTATCTTCTTAATTCTTAATTGGAATATAGGTATAATCCGCATGGGCACAAACTTTTGTAGCTGAACGATGAAAGAGGAAATTTTCATTAAGTGCTTGAGAGAAGTAAATTAATACTAATAATAAAAGCTTTCCGATGGTTTCACTGCAACCCTCACAGACAGTATGCACGTCAGAGTCAGCTTGGTAAACATTTAATTATCTTCCCGTCGTTCCCCACTAGACGCTGTATTTATCCACCGCTAATGAAGTTGCCTCAGGATATTACAATTTTGTTTAAATACTTTATGAGATTCAAAGACAGAAGGCTCTGTAGAAGGGATTTTGCATAATCTTCACTGTCTGAACAATGTCTAACTTCCGTTCTTCGATATTGTTTGATAAAGGTTGTCTAATGCACCACACTATCTTAACGTCTACTGGGCTGTTAGCGCAATAATAATTATGGCAGTAAGTTCATGTTAAAACCATGACTGAAATGGCAGTTAGTAACCGACTTAAAAAAGGAAGAGCTCCCAATTCGTCGGTACTTTTTTTTACTTGACTAGGTGAACCGACTTGGGTCGTCCTTTTTTTATTAGAAAGCTGGTGGTTCCGTTTAGTCTCATTTATTTTCGGTTCAGTTCCGACAAGGACATCCATGAAAAAAAAACCCACCAAATCTATTAAATTTTATATAAATATCGTAGTTAAAACTAGGTGTGGTTCAGTGGCGTGCACACCACATAGACAAAAAGACACTGCCTACCTTAGTATTTTGGCTACCCGACCTAATATTTTTTTTACACTCACGACAGTCTAACGAAGTCCTGTGTTTTGTGGGTGAGTAGATAGGTAAGGTACCTACATTTTGTAAAGACAAGTTACCTATACATAGGTGTCAATCCTTGGGGATTACTGCCTACCTTGTCGTAAAAACCATTGCACGCCACTGGTGTTGTTTAATTTATGGCAATAAATTATTGGCATATCACGGTTGTGTGACCGTAGTAAAAAATAAACAAATTAAGGAGGTACGTTACCTATCTAATGCAGGTCTTCAGACGGAATAAAGACATATACAATAAATTTTGTTAAACACGTTCCATTGGTTTGCTGGTGTCAAATTTATAAAGCTTCCTTTCTATTCTAAATCTCACAATGATTTCAACGATTGTTTGTAGTACACATTGATTATGCAGCACTAAGGAATACAATTATATAATTTCTCAGTAAATTAAGATTTTCATTTACAGACCTAGCTTACAAACAATACAAGAATCCTCAAACCGTCATACCGCAGACAACAGTGGAAATCTCAGAGGGAATATCTGAAGCAAAATGCTAATATCAGCAAGGGGAGATAAACACAGTAAACCTGGCGGGCTGTTACGTTCGCTTGTTTCAAAATGGCCTCTCGCAAGGGGCTAAATCTGCTATTGCAATCTTTGTAAATAAAATGTAAATACCACTTACACAAAGCAAGTACATACATACACTTCACGCCTGTCTCCCAGAGGGGTAGGCAGTCATGGTTTTGACATACCCCTTTAGCTTCATCTACATTCATACATCTTTTCATACATGACCTGCGATTTCGAATACTATTCACGCCACCTTCCGCCAGGATAACACCAATCTGGTCGAAGTATGTATATACATATATACACGTATATTAAAATGGGTTCATCCAAATCCAAACTCTGAGAATAAAAGTGATCTAGGAGGCATATTAAAGTACTATCCACCCTATATATCTATTTACGTTTCCATATCTTATATTATACATATAAAAGAAAGTCGTGTTAGTTACACCACTTATAACTTAAGAACGGCTGGATCGATTTGGCTGAAAATTGGTGGGGAGTTAGCTTAGAACCGGGAGACGGACATAGGGTACTTTTTATCCCGATCCTGTGGGACGCGTTGCTATATAGAGGATGTTATAGTTTGTATGAAACACTGAAACTACGCTATTACTATAAACATTTAAACTGTTCATTTAGCATTCAGACTCGAGAAGTAGAACAATATAGTAGTTATTATGAAATATGTTGGCACAATAACACTAAGCTACATGGTACCCAGCTGGATGTAATCGACGCGCTGCCTCCCGCCGAGTGCTGATGGAAATGCTTACTGTTGCAAAAAGCCCAGGGCAAGCGCCCGGGGAGAAATGATCAAAGCAAACACGGAAATCAAAAGTCCCATTCAAACTGCTATATTGGCTTACTTGTTCACTAAAACGGGGTCGATCCTGGTTTATGTTATAGTCCGTTTGTTGCAATAGTGTATTAAATTTAATAAATAAATACATACACTTTCCGCTTTTTATGTCCCAGTGATATAGGCAAGGGTTTGGGAAGCAAATGCGCGGTCATCAATAAATAATATTAAATTTTGCGACGCGACGGCGTTACGCACTTTTCTTTTGGTTTTGCCATTTATTCCTGATTATATATAATTATATACATAGGTAGGTTCTCATGTTCGGGTTGTAATCTGTGCTCAAAACCTCGTCAACTACCGTATAGTTCTTTTTTATCACTATGAACAAGTGATATGTTTAGAAAGTAACACAAAATAACACTAAGTCTAACAAACATTCGAATTTATAATAACAAACAGTAGGCAGTAGGTTTTACGTCTTTGTATAAATGTTTTGTTATTTTCTCAACAGCATGTATTTTTAGGTATTCTTTCTTGGTGAAAATCTACTTACAAATATTATACCCATGTTGTTCTGGTTTATAATAAGCTTGAACTAGTACTAAGTCTGCAAAGTTTCTTCAAGAGTTCTTTTGTCCAGGTGAGGGAACTGGACGTATTTATCTAGTATGACTAGTATGTATCTATCTAGTCAAACTACTAAACTTCAAGCTTTCGCATTTATAATATTAAAAAGGAAGACATTATAATGCTAAATGATGAGAATATGAAACTCATAGTTTTAAACAAAGTCGCTTCCCGTTATCTGTTCCTATGTATGCTTGCTTATATCTTTAAAAATAGAAAATTAAATGATTTTGTCAATTTTTTTATTAGATAAGAGTGATTCCAGAGGAATATGCATACTAAAAACATAATATAGTAGGGAAATAGTACGAGCATTGCACTCGTGCGAAGCCGAGGCAGGGCGCTAGTATAGCATAATACATTTATAATAATTTGATCACTAGTTATTATAAAATCTTGTAGGTTAAATTAATTAATACACTTCACGCCTTTTAATCCCAAAGCGGGGTAGGCAGAGGCACTTGCTAAAACAAATGCCCACGGTTCACCAAGCGTATTTAACCCAACATGACAGGGGGTGAGCCCATCGCCGTAAAATAATATCGTACCTTACATTAATATTTATATTTTTCAGATATAATATATCAAAGAAATTGTGCCTTCTGTACACAGGATAACATTTTATAACATAGGTAGGAGCTATCTCGTGTTACACTTTTCTCTTGTGCAGAGCAAAATTGCCTTGCAGAATAGACGATAGCGAGGACATTTCCATAAAAGTTGCAGCCAGTATTTCGTAAGATGAATTATAATTCACGTTCCTCCGAGACTACGAGAGGCTCCGTATTCAACGGACTTCATAAAGCTGCCACATCAAAAAGCATCGCAGATTAAGCTCAGCCGTTGAAGATTTTACTGTAAAATATTAAGCGAGCCACACCTCTTTTTCATCTCATAGCCGACCTGATTTTAACCTGCAAATACTGAAGGTATAACGCCCCACAAAGCTCACACTGCCTTAAAAAAAAATAAAGAGTGCCCCTAACGAAGACCAAAGGAGTATTATACCCAAGTATTGTACAAGATATCCTAAAGCTACAAAGAATCGCCTTTGTTAAAAAAAAAAACTCCCGTAGGTAATAACTCCAGATTGTATTTATAGTCGGTGCTTTAATAAAATGGAAAATATTTCACGAAAAGTGTGTTCGGAAGAGATTTTTTTTTTCGCGTTTCACGACGAAGCTCGCCGGGACAAAGCCTTTGTACGATGTTGCCGGATAAATCGTTCAAGACCTAATTTATATTTATAAGGCAACTTGATAAATCTACGACCGCAAACTTTTACGATGTCAAAACATGTGTTGCTTACTGCACGTGCAATAAAAAGCCTTCCTTTCCTATAAATAAATGTTTAGTATAGTAAATAAATCACTGCACAGTATAAAACTAAGTCTCCTCCCGCTGTCTGTCTCTATGTACGCTTAGATCTTTAATTCTACGCAACGGAATTTGATGCAGTTTTCCTTAAAATAAACAGCGAATTTTGAGGAAGGTTTAAATGTAATACATACATAAGTTATATGTAATAAAAGTAAGTTAACGGGTTTCATCACGATGTTGTCCTTCACCGTATTGCGTTGCGTACATAGGCTCTGAAAAAGAGTCCAATTGGTACCAATTATGGTACGTCCAGTAGCCGGACTCGAACCCGCGGCCTCCCGGTTACAAGTCAAGTACCCGATCAACTGGACCACAGACGCTGTCTTGGACCATAAAAATACTGTTAACCACGTTTGCCAGGTCAGGTAGTAAAAAAATTACTAAAATGGTCAGCTTGTTCTAAATTTCGACTGTACTGACATCGTTATACATAGAATAGTTGAATGGTTGAATAATTTTCGTGGAGCCGTAGTGGCGGTTTCAGAACAGAAGTACCAGGGATTCATAGCGGCCTGGGCAGTGCTAGTGTAAATAATTGAGCCAAACCGCGTCCCCGGGGAGCGGCGGCGGCGGCGGTTGGCCGAGCCATCCAGCTCTATTGTGGGGATAGAACGCTTTGTGGCGTGTAAGCCTAGTATTTATCCCTCTTGGAGCCATTTGGAATGTGTTTTCATTTATCATCGCGTTCTGTACTTACATGTTGGAACATTTCTGATAAGGACGTCTTTGTCGTTATGGTCCTTTTTCACGAACACTGTGTTATTTTGAAACTTAACAAACAAAATGACGTGGTAACCCCTTTTCCTACATTTCTTACTACATGATAATACCCACTAAATAATTCTTCCGATAAAAATTATAAATAAAAATACACTTCACGCCTTTTAATGTCAAAGCGGGGTAAGAAGAGGCACTTGCTAAAGAATATGCCAAAAATGATAAAACTCCAGAAAAAAACACCATGCCATCAGAGGGGTATGCGGAGACAATTGATCTCCATCTGCCACAATCTTGACACATATCTTCCCCCCTTCTACAGCCATTAATCTCTACATACATTATGTCTGACGAATGCTTTCAACACGTCTCTTCACAATATATAATGACATTGATTTGATATGTGAACATTCAGCATTGTCTACTCTTGAGATTTTTTTTCTTACATTAGCTTTATAAATCTGCAAGACTCGTTTCTTTCTAAATTACTAAATACACATTGTTACCCTACAATCACTAGTGATCGAATTATCTTTTAAAAGACTTAAAAAACGAAGAATGTTCTCAATTCAGAACTTTCGACTGCGTGAAGCGATTTCGATAATTCCTTTATTTTTTCAAACTGATTTGCTGACTGATGTTCCGAGATTGGATAAAAATAATAAAATAAATTTTTATCCATAAGAAAACCAAGCCTTCATATTATTTATTTTACATATTATTTATTTTAATGTTCTTAGCAATCTGAATAGTCGGTTCTTATTTACTACCACCACTCACTACTTAAAGACTACTAGAACATTGTACTGTCTCTATCATTTCAATAAGAAAAAACAGTGACACCATTACATTTACCTATCCTTAAGTGGCGTGCAATGGCTTTTACGACAAGGTAGGCAGTAATCCCCCAGGATTGACACCCATGTATAAGTAACTTGTCTTTACGAAATATAGGTGCCTACCTGTGTACTCACCCACAAAACACAGGACCTTTGTTAGCCTATGTCGTGAGTACAACAAAAAAGTATCTAGCAATGACTCTAAGCTGGGGAAGCTACAATACTAAGGTAGGCAGTGTCTTTTTGCCTATATGGTGTGCACGCCGCTGCTATCCTTACTTTACAATTTCGGCTTTTAGTACCCACATATTGAAAAGAGCCAAACAATCGCTGCTATCAGCCCGCATTAGTTCAATGTTAAACACAAAATGCACGAACCGCGCATTAACCTAGCTTGTGTATTTAAAAAAGCTATGGAAATACCTGCATATTGCATTCCTCTAGTGACCTACTTCCATAACAGTTAGTACAGATGGCGTAAGCTCTTCACGTCGAAAGCTTATAAGCCTCAACCACGGAACAATGCCTGTGTTTAATTGCTTAGAGACCTTTAGGGCAATTCTTGTTCTCCTCCTGTTGCTTTAGTAACAATTTAATTTAACAAGTATAATATTTTCACAGCAAAAAAAAATACACTTCACGCCCTTTAATCCCAAAGCGGGATTAAAAGCGGAAAAAATTGGAGTGAAAAAAAAACTGACAGGCTAAAAATCTTTTTTTTAAACCCTTTCAAATAAAAAAAAAGAATAATCTAGATCAGTAGTACATATATGTAGGTATATACGCGTCAACTTAAAAACGTTGTTTCATTGGTTTTTCGTCGGTAAAAAACCTCGTGCTGTCAGCATCGGTTATGTGTGGAGAAATGTGGTATATCTTACAAACAACACATACTATTCCTCTGAAATATTGATATCATCATCATCATCATGTTACCACCAATCCACTGTCCCTACTGACTGACGTAGGCCTCCATCTAAAGGGATATATTACTTAAAAAATATGGACACCTTATCCAGACCGTATAACCCAAGATTAATGGAAATCTCTGACAACCCCTCTGGGAGACAGGCGTGAAGTGTATGTATGTATGTATGTAATGGAAATAAAATGCCGCCTAGTTCAGTTTTAGTTCAAGTACGTTACACGCACAATATTGTAATATTGTCCAATTAGTAGAATTTTTTAGTTAGAAACTTTAAAAAAAGAATTGTTTAAAGTAAAACATCACCCGCCCTACACCTTGAGCTTCCTATTTAACCCACTTACTATCATCGTTTTAAAATAACGCATTGCGATTTTCCCAGACAAAGTGGTATTTTTTCAGTTTTTTTTCCTATGATATTTATAGGTATAAATGAACCTCACTACCAAAAATCTGCATATTTGGCTACAATAATTTGTCCCCGTAAGAAGTGGGTTAAGACGTATAGGGCTAGCTGATGCAGTCATGTGTAATGAAGGGGTTGGAAAGATTCCATGGATGGTTGGAGATGCAATAATTCCCTTTCCGATGGAGTCAATTGAGTGGAAGACGGTGGAAAGTCAGCCAGATTACGTACGAAGGGGGATTTTTTTTTCTTTTTCGCCTAAAAAGAAATAGGTATGTTTGAACTAGTAGACCAGTAAACATTGTTTTTCCGTATAAAACAAACGGAGTTTTCAAAAAGGGACTCTTTTCCATTTCGACCGTATATCTATGTGCTGTTTTATGTTTGTTCGAAGATAAATTCGTCGTTCATGAACCGATTTTGATGATTTTTTTCTTTTGTAGGAGAGAAGATATTTCCTTTTGAATGATAATAAACTAGGGTTTCATCACTTTGAAAATATCTTCTTTCGAACAAAATGAAAAACATAAAAATTAATACATAGACGTTATCCGCATATATAAAATAAAAAAAGAAACATTTATAAAGTATTGGGTACCTAATCAGCTACTTTTCCTAGAGAGAGGCAACATTTCGGTACCCTGCAGTGGGAAAACAGTAGCTCGGAATAATAATGATAATCGCCTTTCCCCCTATATTAATTAAATTTTCCCCCTAAATTAATTATTTCTTTAATAAAAAGAAAGAATAATGCTGCCAATTCGATTTGAAACAATGCCGAAACGCTCGCTGAACTGTGGGATATTACCTTAGGATATTTGCCTGCAGGATTGAAAAGGTGCGAGAGTACCCATTTATTTTATTTGAACAATGGTTAGTCTTGTCCTTCAAACAGCAACCTCGACTGCACATCTCATCCCAACCCGACCTTTCTTTAGAACAGAGGTTCCCAAACTTATTTTACATACTGCCAAAATAACCTGTTTATTTACTACCCCACATTTTCAATTACCTACATAAAAAAACGAGAAAACGAGATCGTCCGCCAGAACAAAAACTGGTGGACATCAGCGCAAAATCGGGAAGAGTGGAGAAAGGGAAGAGAGGCCTTTGCCCTGCAGTGGGATCCAATAGTCTATTAATAAAAATAATTAATAAAACATAAAAAAACACTATAACATAGAATATACATTATACTGATCTACATTTGAAGAGACACATATCGTACAGTTAGAACAAAAGAGACACAAAACAAAATGTTTCATCTTATGAAATTGAACCTTAACATAAAAGTTACAAAACGTAAATTGCAAAATCGTGATGTTTCGTATTGGGTCCTTTTTGTTCTAACTATGCGTATGGTACATACATATTATTTTTTCCGGGTCTCAGCGCCCCACTTTAGACCAACACCGTTCACAAGGAGGCATTAACGCCCACTTTGGGAAAATTGTTTCGGCTTGAATTTTGTCAAAACGCCCTTCCAAACCAATATTTCGGTAATGCAATTACTAATTCCTCGGCGCTTGATATTATGGCTTAAAATACACTTTCAAAGTTAATTAAGCAGAAAAGGGGTACTTTTGGATACATTTTTGAAATAAAATAAGTAGGTAAGTAAGGAAAGTAAATTACTGTTATCTACTACAGTGACATTTCCGTATCAGCTTCGCAATGATCTTTATAATAGGAACTTAGAGCTACTTAGAATAATTCATGGGCAGTGCGTATTTCTTTGGCTTTTAATAGTATACAAAGTTGGTTTACTACTATACATTTTTAATAGAGATTATCTGCTAAAATATGCATGTATCATACATATAAACCTTCCTCAAGAATCACTCTATCTACAAAAGAAATCCTCATCGTAATCCGTTGCGTAGTTTTAAAGATCTAAGCATACATAGGGACAGAAGCGGGAGGCGACTTTAGTTTTATATTGTTTATACTCATTGAAGCTTGGCAAAAATGAGAAGTCATGGTAACATTTTTATATAGGACATGGGTCGCGGGTTCGATGTATAGGCAGTTGCCCAGATTACTAGTTTAACTAGGTCGTTTACAAACAAACAAAAATTGTTTTCATCAACGTATTGTTTTGGATAATTTATGTTCCAAGAATGTTATACATATATATCAGGGCCGAGTTGTTAGTTTATAGGTATATTATACATAACAGTGTGCCCACGTTTTATGTATTTTAAGAGCGGGCCCGTTGGTGTAGTGGTCAGCATGTTTGTTTCTATACCGTAGGGTCTAGGGTTCGATTCCCACCACTGAAAGGTATTTAGGTGATGAGCTTTTCAGTAGGTACTTGTTGGACATATCTGGATGTTTTATTTATATGAGTATGTATTTAAAAGAAGAAAAAAAATGTATATATAAAAGTATATTTTGATGTCTGAATTCCTTTACACAAGTGCTTTAGCTACTTAACATGGGATGAAGGCAATGTGTATGTTGTTGTAAATTATTTATTTATTTAAGAGCATCGTGTTCCAATCCTACTAATATTATTAAGGAGAAAGTTTGAATGGATATTTGTTACTCTTTCATGCAATAACTGAACGGATTTCAATTAAAATTAGCCTCTATACTGGAATAACACCTACTATATATACTCTAGTAAAACTGTTCGTGGTCCATAACTGTACATTTATTATTTTTACGAGAAAGCTCTTATGTTATATCAAGTTGCTGTCACAGAAGCCGAATTTCATATTACTGGAAAAAATGTCTGTATGCGAATCACGTCAAAACGGCTGGACAGATTTGGTTGATATTTAGCACGCAGATACCTTATACGCTGGAATAACATTTATGCTTATATTTATCCCGGAATTTATAACATATATTAGCAAAACAAAACGTTTGCCGGGTCAGCTAGTATAAAAGAAGCTTTACTTGCATGCACATACACGTAAGCACCCTTTGTCAAGTACTGGTACGGTGATTATAAATTAAACGGTTCTAAAACTAGAAGAGGACGCGGAACAATTTCATAGAATTTTCCACAGGAACAGGATACACTCTGAGCAACACCACCGGCGTACGTAATCATACATAAAAATGTTTCTACATTTTATAATATGTTTTAAGTCTGAAGGTCTTCATGTCGAGGTATAGGTACCTAATGAACAAGTGTGCTCCATCGTAGACCACATCGCTGCTTAACATCAGGCAGGATGGTGGTCAAACGCTTGTTCATAAATTAAAAAAAAATTAAGTGTATTAACATTTAATCTTGTCGAAAATTAATCCGTTCGAGTATCGCGATAAATATCTCCAAACCGTTAACCGAATGATTTACTCACTACAAGATTTTTCACGAGCCACAAGCATGTCTCTTCAGTAAATGAATCAACTCATTCACCCGCCATCTTGCTAGAATGATGTGATTTGTTAGCAGTTCATTCGTTCGGGCGACGGAAAGTTTTTTTTTTAAAGTGGAACTCGTTTGCTACAAGTGGATTTTGCAAGCTGCCAGTGTTTTATGGAGGTTGGACGAGGGGAGAGGGAAAAAAAAGTTGGATTGTTAGAAGTTACGGGGCGCTACAGTATCTGCTTGGTCCAGCGTTCGCCGCTTTATCTCGGATAATTTTATAGAAAGTGTGTGCATAATTTAAACCAGGTAAAGTTGATTTGCATAATTATACTCCCTTCAAAATAACCCTTATTATGTGCACACCTGACTTCACTGAATTAAATACGAACAAAGTTAAAATTGCATGGAACTAATTTACGTAATTGGTAGGTATAGAAAGATATGTGTGGGATAGGTAAGAAAGGTTAAAGGTAGCAAGATCGTGATAGAAACTTTTAGGTTCATATTTTAATGGGAAGCTGTCGTGACATTACCTACAGTGTGGCTAAAAAAATAGTCTAGTGAAAATCGGAACTACATAACCATACACCAGAATTACACTTTCTTATCTAAGAAATAATAAACTCGGGGTAGGCAGAGGCACTTGCTAAGCAAAGTGCCCACGGTTCACCAAGCGTATTTAACCCAACGTGGCAGGGGGTGAGCCCATCGCCGTTATAGGGTTCACACATTTAAGAAATAATAAAGTATAATTGATCATGGAAATCATTGGCGGAGGCCCTCGTCCAACAGTGGACGCCATGTGACTGATGATGATTTAATAAAAAAATATGAATTTATATAAGTGGAAATTAGACCGGATACTCGTTATCATGTGACAATAACTCGAAAAATAATATTACAGACTTCAACCAGTAGCCTTATGATTTGTTAAAATTCCGCTAGAGCAGTGGCGTGCACACCTATATATAGGCAAAAAGACACTGCCAACCTTAGTATTTTGGTTAACCGACCTAATAATAGAGTTATTGCTATATCCTTTTCTGTTGTACTCACGACATAGGCTAACGAAGTTCTGTTTTGTGGGTGAGTAGATAGGTAGGTACTTATGTTTCTTAAAGACAAGTTACCTATACATAGGTGTGAATCCTTGAAGATGCCTGCCTACCTTGTCCGAAAAGCCAGTACACGCTACTGCTCTAGAATTATCTGGTCTTCCATCACCAAACGCTGAATTCCTAATTGTGGGATCTTTGAAATATATTCTTTCGTAGAAAAGAATAATCATCAAAATCGGTTCATAAATGACTAAGTTATGAATAGAGAGAAGGTAAGAAAATATAAACTAGGATAGAATATATTACGTCCTTTTTTCAAGTACCTTAAAAATTAAGAAAGAATGGTTTAAGCAGCGCCCTAACTTCGTTTCACTACTTTATGAAATACTACATTAAATGTACAGAATCTCGAGAGATATTTTTTTTTCATTTAGTACGACTAACACGTGTTCATTATTACAAACAAAACACCGGGAGGTATATCAAAAATTTTCCCGACCGTTCCGCGGTAAGTAATTCATTATGGAAAGTCATTATTTGGCATGAAAACCTTTCCGTACCGGATGCTGGAGGATGGAAGTTCAAATAACGATGCCGTACAGTCGGTGAGAAAAGACATGCCTTTGAGAAATACGTCCAGAATTTTATTCGGGGTAGTAAAAAAATTTTTTATGGCGGTAGACAGAGACACTTATTAGGCAAATGCCAAAGTTCACATGTATGACGAGACAGTTTTTGTTTCAGGGGGCATTGACTGTCAGGAGTATTGGAGTGGAC